>JBCJKH010044106.1:0-14679 GCA_039877255.1 Loriculus beryllinus
CCCTGTAGATGCAGCTTGCTGCTCCCAGCCACAGGGGCTGTGGGGGCCTGAACTCCAGCCCAGCTCCAAGCATGGGGGAAGTGAAAGATCTTTCTTATGCAAGACCAGCCACCAGTCCAAGGTGCATATGAGAAAGGTGCCTGGGCCCCAAGACAAGGCCCCCTCCCATCCCTATGTTTATCTCTTTCCAAATCCACTGCAGAGCAATGTACAGGCAGCTGTTGAACAAACTTTGTGTTGTGTGGATTTCTGTTTCATATCATGAACAGCCCTTCAGTTGAAAACTGCTGCTTTGTTCACAGAAACACAGATGTAGGAAGGAAGGGAGAGCAGGGTTTACACTTCGCCAGTTAAAGCCACAATTCAGTTCTAATGTGCAAACACCCTCCTGAAATTGGAAACTCCATAAAGGAACAGCTTATGGAGTTGTCACAGAGCCATAGTTTATCAACTACAGCTGACAGCAGAGCAGGAGTATAGTTGAACAGATCCTTCTGGGGTTTTAAGAGATTTTAGCACCCAACTCAGCACTTCCTCATTACATAAGTTTTTAACAGAGCTAAATGATATGTAAAGATGTTAGAGCTCTGCAACACTTCTCTTCAGGGGTAAAAGTGAAAAAGGAACTACAAAAACCTACCTATATGCAAACTGTGCTGACTGTATTTATTATATCACCCCCCTTACATGGAGATATAAAACTAACATAAATAAAAACTCACGTTTATGTGTTATTTGGTATTCAGAGCAAGTTTCAAGTTGCTACAAAACAAAATAAATGTGGTAATTCTAGAACATACAAGCTCACAGCTATGCTAACAGTTGTGTTGCCTTAGAAGAGTTCATTTTCTCAGCCCCAACAATGACATTCAGAAATCTTCTGCATGAGAACCACTCTTATATAATAGAATAATTATTACATATTAAAATATGTGCCTCAGTCCACAAATTAATTAAGAGAAAAGAGTTCACTGCATCCTCAGGAGAATAATCTTCATCTTACAGCTAAGCTTCTCTTACCTGCTACCATGAAATAAAGAGCCCACTCCTCTATAACGTACTGCTGTTTTCAAGGAACACAAAGGAACACACATGCAGCACATGCTTTATGAAAAAACAAACAAAGAAGCACTTTTGTCTGTATTTTTGCCCTGCAGTTGATCTCAGCTTTCCAAAATCCACAAGCACAAGAAGGGAATGAGAAGCATCTCATTATGATATTAATAAACTCTCACTTCTTACCATTCATATAATTGAAAGGTCTATTCTCCATCGCCTTGCACTTCCATTCATAGCCACTAACATTAGATATTGAGCCCTACACGCCACATAAAACAATACTTCAGCAAGCCTCCAACACAAATAACCTGCTACCTCCCTACTAATTCATGTCTATGTGGGAGACAGCACAGGAGTAAATGCAGAGTGCAGGCTGCTTGAAGAGGAACGCCGAGGGCAAAGTGGATAATGTCAGAGTGTTCTGTAAAACTTTCACTTGAACAGTTCCCAGAAGGGAGATTCATGCTGCTGTAAACTAGTTCATAGCTATCAAGTGTTATATGCATGCTATAAACAGAAATTTACAGCTTTGTTCCCTGGTGGAGCTAAGGATGTACCCTGGGCTAAGTAGTGGCATTTAAATCACCTTATTTAAAAAATAAAACCAAAACCATTTTGACCATTATAAGAGTTAGCAAGGAAAACCTCCAACTGAATTCTTCAGTTCTGATCTCATTTTTCAGTAGTAACTTATTCTGCTAAAGAAATTAAAGTGAGGCTCATTTTCCACTGTTAATTTGAAACATTCGCATTGCACATTGTGTTGTGCAAACCACAAGTGCTTTGCACCTAATATTTGTGTTTATTAGTCACTACATTTTAAACAGAATTGAAGCTATCTAGAGTCAGAGATTCAACATTTTTGGGAAAAAAAAAAAAAAGGCATTTTCTATTTATTTCCCCTTTCATTTCTGACTCAGCACAAACTACAGATGAAGACAGAAGTCTGATTTAAAAAGCATTAAAATCAGGCTTCCTTTAAACTTCTGACAACAAAATGGGCACATGGAACTGCAAGATGGTAGCAAGTCTATCCAAACATTTAATGCTTTTCATTGAATGAGAAAGTGTTATATGCTTTTCAAATTGTTTTATTATCCCAAACTTTTACACTTTTAGCATCAACATTTTCATGCACTTCTTTTGTCAGACACAGAACTTGAAAGTAGCACTTTGCTTTTCTACTCTGATTACACTTGCCACTGAAATGAACTAAATAAACCAAATATAATTATGTAAAAACCATCTCTGGAGCTGGGAAAGCAGCTACCTCCAGCACAACACAGCCCTGTGCCTCCACCATTTCCTCTCCTTATCTTTTGCTGTTCTCCCCATCAGTCCTTGCAAGAGCTTATGTGAAAATTACACTTCATACATTAAGCTGATGATCTGATTTATAATAGAGCTGATGGAATAGCTATCTGTCAGCAGGTGAGTTATTATTTTGTGACCTCTACAATGACTGATAGCAAAGCAGAATTAAAAAGATGAAAAGCTGAATTATCTAAACAGCTACAATGATTTTTTTTTTTTCCTTCTTTTTCTAGAAAAGCCATGCTGGGGTTTTTTGACTGACTGCTAAAACCCAACATCTCTCTTTTCAAGATATCCAACGAAGCATTTCAATTAATCTGAGTCCTTTTCCAGGTAGTTTCGAAAGGAAGAAGGGAAGCAAAGTTGTTGGTAGAAGCACAAGTACAGCACCATTTACTATGGGCTTTTTATTCATAATTTTCATTCAAACTTCATTATTAAGAACATTTCCTTTCAAGAAAAGCTGCCTGGCATGTTTGGTGCTTTATAGGGTTAAAAAAAGCCCCTTATGCATATCATGAAACATCCAAAGGAGGATGAATTTCTGGGCTGGCAAATTCACATGCATTACCAGCAGCTGTTGCAACAGACAAGGTGCCTGTTTTAACAGAGACAAAATAAGGATTTACTGGAGATTGCCCAGCTGGACTTGTCCATCCTTATTGCAGTGTCTACCAGACACCAAGTGTCATTTATCAAGTCACACTTTCCATTTAAACCAGCTCCCACCTTAATCCACAGTCCAGTGCTTCCCTTATCCTTCTCCCAGGGCTGGAAATTCTTCATGGCACAAGCCAGCTGGCAGGAAGATGCAGGCATGGACTTGATCAATACCTCCCACACACACTTAGTGGTGGGAATGTCTCCTCATCCCCACCTACACTACCCTCCAGCTACAAAAAAAAAAAAAAGCAGTAATGTGTATTTTCTTCTTTGCTAAGTAAAAAAGCAGCTGCACTGGTTGTGTGGACCTGAAAACACCCTCCAAGGTGAAGACAGAGGGAGAACACAAACCTCTGCAGCACAGAAGCTAGAGAAATGTGATTTTCCTCAGAGGGAACACATGAACACAAGCTGACCCTTGATACACAAGCAGCCAAGTGAGACAAGATGCAGGACTTCTGCAGCATTAACAAGTCAAGCAACTCTGCACTGTTTGCATTCACTACACTTAAATGCTTGATTTATGCATCGAGGATTTTTCAAGTGACTTCAGATACTTGTGCAGCAAGTAAGATTCTTACATTAACTCAGTAACAGCTCACCTACAGCCACCTGCACACAAACCATGGAGAAAAACCCTGAATAACAGGAGATACTGAAAGGAAATATGTTTCTAACCATAGTTTAGAACACAAAAAACGTTCCTGGGGGCTTCTCTTGGGGGTTGTCAACAGTGCTATTAGTACCAGAGGCATAGTGTGATGCTGCTGCCCCAAGAGAGAGCCATCAAGTGAAGATGCAGTGCTTGGCCCGATGCCTTCTTGTCATTCAGAAACGCTTTTCAGTGAATAAATGGCTTGTAAGCAAACACACCCAGAAGGCACAATCCTCCTCCAAAACAAGATTCTACAGAGCGATATCCTTAGCTTGCAGGGTTGTCCTGTGGCTTGGATTTCTTCACTGAACACTTACAACTTTCCAAAGTCATATACAAATGCTAAACCCACAAAATTATCACCTGCCAGTTTGCTTCTCTTCTCCCCTCTGGGCACAGCACCAACCCCGCAGCCAAATTTTGCCATCACGTTCATCCCTGCTTTCTTATGTCAGAGCTGAGCTCATGTTTTCACTTAGCTAATAACACTGCCACTCCTCGCACTCGCTGGTAAAACCTGGGCTGCTCCATGTTACCACCAGCTTCCTCCTCTCGGTACTATAATCAAGGATTAAGGTGCCTTTTGCAGCTGCTGCATGCAAAAGAGACTGCAGTATCTTCTAAAGAAATAATTGTCCATCTGTTCCTCTCTGTTTTACCTGCCCAGCTTCTTGCCTCTCTCCTGGTCTACAGACTCAAAAGGAAAAACTCAATGAAATAACAGCAACGTGGAAAACTCAGGGCCAAGAGCAGCTACATTTGGAGGCTGTGTAATGGTTTAGGAAACAAGCAGACCAAAGCTGTTCTTGGCTCTAGTAAAGAAGGCTTCACTCATGCTACCCAACAGGTACTCAAACCCAGCAGGAACTGACTGAACCAGCAGGAGTGCAATTCTTGACTCATTCTATAGATCGTTCTGTCTGTTAGCACAAGAAGGGCAGATAGTGAAAGATACAGGCAGCAGATTACACATCTACCAGCTCAACACTTACCTGTAGGATGCTTCCACTCAAGGACCCCCACAGAGCTCCCTGAATGACCAGCTCTAAGTGCTGGCAGAATTGCCTGGTACCCCCACCCTGAGTACACCATGCAGTACGCACCAGCCCTGACAAAAAGGCCAGCGAACACAGTTCCCACCAGCCTGACCAGAGAGATTAAACAGCACCACGCAGACCCAGGTTACAGGCAGAACAGGGTTTTACTTTTCTTATGATCAAGGATAAAGTAGAAAAGAAAATGCGATCATTAAGTGTAACAGATATGACATTTCAATCTGCACCTCAAGAATCACAAACCAGTGATTCAGAAAGAACCTCCTCCCCAGCTCCAGTGAACACAATTGTACCAGCAAAGCTATGAGGCAATAGCTCCCAATCTTCACGTGTCAGATAGCTGCATCAAGGCTTTACAAGCACTGAGTTTAACAAACAGAGCAAGTGTCTCACATTCAGGTCGTCAGATTTCATGGGATTTGAATACAATGTTCATTCTGAAGCCAAGGAGACTGCAGGAACAGTGGCAATGCTGCTCTTGTCATCTTTCACATTGAAAACTGACCTGAGACAGCAGCCTTCTGCAAAGGTAACACGAGCTCTGCTGCCCTATTGCAGTCACCAACCCACAAGCAGTAACTGCCATAGAACCACTCATACACTACCTCTAGTGTTTGACTTCTACCACACTGAGCCAAGCCAACTCCAGTACTGTTGTCAGGAGTGGTGCAAACCAAAGAATGAAACTTTTTCATCTGTAATTGCCATGGTTTCCTGTGCAGTTCCTGCTTTCTCAGGGAAAACAGTCACCCAAAGAAACCCGCAAAACAGCATTACAGAGGAAGATGCACCTAGCCCATGGGTTTGGTTCACTGCTTGGGATATTTTGCCCACATGAGTCAGGTATGATGTGCATTTGAACCTGCTTGAGATTGCTAGCAGAAGCACAGAGCCTGTCCTTTGATCCATATTCAATTTCGAAGAGTAAACTTAAGCTATGTTAGGGCATACAAAACAGAAGGAATACCAAAATACTCATGGAAAAGCAAGCAAAGGTCTATTCCCACCACACACATTACTCAGGCAGGGAAGCAGGCACATCATCAGACGTGACAATTAACAAGAGGCAAGATAGGTCCTTGTACAAATAATGACAAGCTTAGTTGTTCAATGCCAGCTGTACACCCACATCAGTTTTGTGTCTGCTCCAAGTTGTACTGTGGAGAAGTCCTCACGTACAGCTAAAGGCTACTACAATTACTGAGGTTGTTAAGTTGTAAACCCACAACAATCTTACTCAATATGAAGATAAAGACAAAATCAAGGATACTGGGAGCAAGTTCTTTAAACAGGAAGCATCTAACCTAAAATATCCTATAATCTTTATGTACAAATGCTATGGCAGGATATTATTGAAACCGTCACTAGTATTTTAAACACACACACAGAGCAATCAGTGACACAAAACCCCTGCCTTTGCTAACCCTTCAGCTCTGATACTGCCCTTACTGAGCTGCAGTGCTCAGCAGAGAGGAATCTGCCATACAGTTGGAGTCTAGACAAGCTTTTCAAGTGCTGTCAAGACACAGCTCCTCCACAGTGCACTATTAAGAGGAACAAATACATTTACCCTGCTTCAGCTTTCTCCCAACCTACCCACCCAAAACATTTGTCTCCAACAATTCTCCTGACATTCCCTTCTTGGAGCAGGGAAACTTCCAAGACTCCAAGTCCATGTTGGAAGGCCAAAGGAACTACCTGCTACCAGTTATTTCCAAGATACCCAGAGGTCATGTGTCCCACACACAGAGCACACATCCAGCTTTGCTGGAGCGCTCAACGGGAAATAAAACCCCAGGCTTGCTTGGAGAGTTGCTGCATACTGCCTCCCAGCCTAACAAATCCCTCTGCAGGTCTGTGGTGGGATCAGAGGGAGGTACAGAAGCACTCCACAAACATCAGCTCAGCCATTTCTTTGTCATCCAGAGTACTGAAGCAAGGCAGGTAAGTGTTACAGAGCAAAACGCTGCTTATAAATTGTTAGCAACTGTGATTCTTGTACAAAGTTATTCATAGATTATTATATTCACAGATTATTCTTGTACATAGTTATTCATAGGGCAAAGAGGAGGGCTACAAAGAAAGAAAATACTTTGGATTTACTAAGGAGAGTCAGGGTACGCAGTACCGGACATTATCAGCTGAGAGGAAAAGGTGTTAAATTGTTGAATTAACACCTTATTAATTCAGGAAAAAAAAAAACAAAACAAAACACTGGCATTATAGTGACATTTTATAAGACATCACCTCTATCCCATCTAGGACTGTACATTTGTGATTCAGATGGCTTCCAAGAACCTTGGACTTTTCATGCAGTGGACATGGAGCCCCGGTTACAAGCAGGCAAAGCCATGCTGAGGAGGGGAGTGGTTGGGTTCAAAGGCTCAGGAAGGATTTCAAACCTCTCAAAGGGCAGTATTTATTTTGCTGCTGTTCTGCAGCAGGCTGAAGGCTCACAGCTCTGTGACCTGCTGCAAGACCAGCCATCCCCATTGCAAAGGTGACAAAACAAATCAGGAACTAGACTCCAGTTCAACAGCAGCTTCTCAAACACCTTCCCAGCATAACATATTCAAGTTTACCTACCTCAAACAATGAGCCTTGGTAGACACAGGCACCTGCAGGACAAAAGTAAAAACGTAAAGAGATTAGACATCAGCACACTCCCCAGTGAACCTGCCATGTGCTTGCCAGCAACAAAACAAATGGAGTTTTGGTGCAGCAATTCAGCCTCTGGGTAAGCTTCAGACTGCAGTGTCAGGGACTCTGGCCAAGGTGGACTCAGGAGTTGGAGAGCAACACAAAGAAAGCACAGGTAAAAGATGGAGTCAAAATAATGCAGATAGTCTTCAAGAAGTGGTTAACAGATGACTCTGCAGCACCTCACCAGACCACTGGCAAAGCTTTACAGCATCCTAACTGCAAGAAGTTGCCCAATCTTTCTCAGACAAAAGGCAAGGACACAGAAAACAATTAAAGAAAGCAGAAGAATGCAGGGAAACAGGGGCAGACACTAAACCTCACAAAAAGCATGGAACTATCACCAATAATCACCCACTTTCGAACAGGGCTTGTATCACAACCCATTCCCACAATCACCTCACACTCTCTTCAGGACAGACATTTGGTGCCACTTGTGTGAGGGGCACATGTTCTCTCTCCCCACTGCCACAAAGCTGTCCCTGATAAGATGGGAATTCTCACAACATACATGCAAGATGAAGCTCAGAACTGTAGCACTGAATAACTGCCTGAGCTCTCACTAAAAGAACAGGAAGCCATGGCTATCCAAAGGTAAAACGTAGCCCTTAAAAATGCAAGGTTACAGGGCCTTTGAATCACAGCCTCTTCTATGTGCTCCTATAAAACCTTTTACATTTATAGGAGAAACAAATAAGCACACAATTATACACATAAAACCATTCTTTTTCTGTGTATAAGCTTTTTCTGTGTATAAAGACAAGACTCTTCTGATGGTAAAAAAGAAGTCAGCATAGATTCCCACCCCTAAATCATTCTTCCATAGGTCATGGGTCACATCTGATGTAATGACAGGCTCATGGGGCTCCTGCTTCAGTCATCCTAGTCCTCATCACAGACACTGTCAGCCCAGAAGATGGCTCTCCAAGTGAGTGACAGAGACATACACTCATTCAAGCATGCTTCATATATTCTACTTAATAAATCAAATAAGAGGTTAGAAAATAAAACCATGAATAAGCTGAATGACACCTCTTTCATCAATTTTCTGGGAAACAGCACTCCTCAAACAGCTACACATATCTGTCTACTGGAAACGTGACAAGCATGTGAAATCAAAAGCAAACCAAGGAACTCAAAGATGAAAAGAAAACAAGAACGTGGGAAAAGCTGCCTCAAGGGACCACCCACAGAACTAAGAATTTCCTCGTCCAACAGTGGTGTTTCCCATACAACGCAGATTAGACAAATTTGTACAGAAAACCTTGGAGCTACAGTTATGAATCAAAAGCTCCTCCTTCGAGCTGGTCTTCAGCTCAGCTGCAAGAGGCTGCAGAGGCACCACCAGGAATTACCTTCTCTTGCCAGGAAGATGAACCACAAGAGCTCAATCGCATTGTTCTCAAATTCAGCAGCCACCTTTTTTCTCATGTTGACAGCAAACAAATGGAGCACAGACTGAGTACCAAGAGGACCATCACACTGAAACATTGGGTTTCACTCTTACATCTATGTAGTCACACACACACCACCCCATAAACCATACAGTTAACCACTTCAGCAATTACCTGTTCATTTATTTGCTTGGCTTTTTTAGCAAACACAAACTGCTATGCAAAAAAACCCAACACTTGACCATACCTGGACTTCATGTTACTGCACTGATTTTCAAATACTGCCCCCCACACTCTTCTTTTGGCAAGAGAGGATGATTTCAAGGTTCATCATCCAGCTGCACCTCAAAACTCAGTGCAAAACAAAAGGCGACACACTGTTGGAAGGCAGGGGAGGCGTTACAGCAGTCTTCCATATCTAAAGGGGGTCTGCAAGAAATCTGGAGAGGGACTTCTGACAAGTGCATGTAGCAATAAGACAAGGGGAAATGCTTTAAACTGACAAACGGGAGATTCAGATTAGACAGGAAGAAGTTCTTCCCTGGAGAGTGCCCTGGCACAGTTTGCCCAGAGAAGCTGTGACTGCCCCATCCCTGGCAGTGTTCAAGGCCAAGTTGGACAGGGCTTGGAGCAACCTGGTCTAGTGGGAAGGTGCTCCTGCCTGTCGCAGGGGATTGGAGGTGGATGAGCTTTAAGGTCCGTTCCAACCCAAACTAGTTTGTGATTTGGGGGGGGGGAGAGGGGATAACTAAATAAAAATCCTACTTAATACTAGTTAGGTAAGACCAGCACAACTTGAGTCATTTACTCCTAAAAACAGACTGGCTGCCCCTTCTTTTTTTGCCCACAGACAGCTATAATTCCTTAAAGGTCCTTACGGAATAAAGTAACGGTGGTTTGACACCCTAAAACGTGAAATATCAGAGCCCCCACTGAGGATCTGAAAACCTTAAAGGGACAAGGGAAAATTATCAGTACCAGGGAAAAAAAAAAAAAAAAAAAGAGGAAACAAAAAAGCAGCACTTCCTACTTTTGCTTCAAGAGGCTGTAATTACATCTTGGGCCTTCTGAGCCAGGCACTATAAACACAGCGTGAAAGAGCTGTCCTGTGCCAAAAAGCTCATCACTAGCAGGGCCACAGCACAGAGTAAGGACCAAGGCAGCAGGGCAAGAGCAGCTGCCTCAAACAGCCCAGGCAGGCAGCAGGAATGAGACAGACCTTCAAAATAATCTCTCTCAGCCTTCTGTGCTCCCTTCCCTGCATTCGGTAGAGACAGGCTCAGCACAGCTCATGTGGGACCAGAAAACAAACACGGAAAGTCAGATTCTTCCTCTCCATTTAAGAAAAGACGTATTTTGCTCCCTCACAAGTTACCAAGGGGGATAACTAGGATATAAGCCATCTTTACAGGACTTTGAAAATCCTTAGCTACAAATACCTTCTAGCTATTGTTTTACTCCCAACTGTGAGTGAGTCCAAGACATCACACACACGTTAAACAACATCATTCCTTGTTACGGTGCCCTGGCCTTGTTTGCAGCTCCAAGTCACCAGCGTGACCGTCGACTGTTTGCAGAGCTCACCTGAAATGGTTCCACAAATGAGCAAATTGCCTTTCATGTACTGAAGAAGCTTGGATGAAATCCTCAAACGTTTAGTTATAGTATTTGTGTGCCAGGCATTGTGGATGCAGGTAGTTGGTAGGGCAGTTTCTGGTTTGGGGTTTTCTTGAGGTAAAAATTAAGTCTGAGTATTGCCCAACAAGTTAACATCTCAAATTCATATCTAACAGCTTCTCATCTCACACACACGTAGCTATTTTTAACTGCTACTATTCACCAAGACAACTACATCAAACAGGAATCACAGTGTTACAGTGGGAGCAGCATTTGGGGTATCTGCCACTTTGCAAACCAACAACCTACAGTCACACTGTCAAAGGGAATGCTGGAAAACAACCTAAGAGCACAAATGTGGTCACGCTGCACTCCCAAAGTTAAAACATCGTTAATTTCACTGCCTGACAGCATCTTAAGGGCATAACCTTGTGCTTCTTACAAGTCTGCCCATAGTACATTTTAAATGACAGAGGAAACCAATGGTCGATGCTAAGGCACTCTTGGAGCACTCAGCGCAACATCCACACACACCACGGCGGGCTCAGCCCTCTCCTAAATCAAGGAGAGCGGTCGGTCTCATCCATCAGCCCACATCCCCTCACTAGCTCGTTTCTGTGGGTTTGGACAACTAAAACCCACATCAGCCTTTTCGGGTAACCCCACGGTCAGCCTGGCAGAGGGGTTACCGCTATCCTGTGCTGCCTCTCCCCATGGGTGAAACGGTGCCGAGCATGAGGGGCAGCCCCGCAGCTCCCGCCCGCCCGGCTGCACGCCGGGGCTACCCTCCCGCTTCCAAGGGGACACGCTCCTCCATCCCAGGCACCTCACGCCCGCCAGCCCTCAGCCTCTTGAGGGCACCCCAACCACCAGCAAGCACCACGGAGCGCGAAGAGCACGGGGGCAAGGGCAGGAGCTGACGGGACCGGGCACGGCTTCACCCCGGCCACCTCGCCCCGCCTGTGGCGAGGCCGCCAAAATGGCGGGGGGAGGGAAGCGGACCCCCGCCCGGACCGGAGAGACGGAGAAGGGTGGGAAAGATGCCCCAGATTCCCCGGGAGCGGGGGACTTCTCCTCCGCGGGAGAGCTGCGCTTCTCCTCAGAGCACCCTCGGGACGGGGACGGGGACCGGGAGCGGGCCCGGCGCGACGACTCACCTGAGGAGGAGGAGGAGGAAGAGGCGGCGGCCAGCGCCGCGCTGAGGAGGCACAGCGTCGCCCAGGCGGCGGCTGCCGGGGTGCCCATGGCGGGCGGGAAGGGGAAGGCTGGCGATCCCGCCGACCCGTCGGCAGGTGCCGGGGCAGCGCCTCTGCCTCTGCCCCCGCCTCGCCGCCAAACTTTCCCCGCAGACAAAGCGGCAGCGACCCCGCAAGAAATGCTGCCCGAGCCCGCCCGCCCTCCGCCCCGCCCGGCCCCGCCTCGGGCAGCGCCGTACCCCGCCTCCCCGGCATCTTTGGCAGGGGGGAGCAGCTGGTGCCGGCCGTGCCCAGCCCCGGCAGTGACCCTCAGGTAGGGAGGCCGAGCTTCCTCCGCCTTCTGGGGACGGAGTAGCCCACTGTGAAATTGCAACCTGCCCCGGCTGCTGCAGTGATCGTGTGTCCTGCGGTTGGGAAAAGCAGGGGTGTTCGTGTGGGAAAGCGGGGCAGGATAGAGAGTAACAGGGTTGCACTGCACCAGGAGCGGTTGGGGCTGTTCTGGTCACACACCGAGAGCTGCAGCGGAGAAGGCATCGTCTTAGAGGGATAGGACAAGGGGGAATGGCTTTAAACTGACAGGGGGGAGATTTAGGTATGAGGAAGAAATTCTTCCTTGTGAGGGTGCTGAGGTGCTGGCACAGGTTGCCCAGAGAAGCTGTGGCTGCCCCATCCCCGGCAGTGTTCAAAGCCAGGTTGGACGGGGCTTGGAGCAACCTGGTCTGGTGGAAGGTGGCCATGGCACAGGTTGGAAGTGGATGAGTTTTAAGGTCCCTTCCAATCTAAACCATTCCATGATATCTAGAAGTTTGAAGCTTTTCACTGTATCTGGGTCTCACTTCTGTTTGCAGGATTATAAAATCAGTGCAAAAGGGGCATGGTCTGTTTTCTGAAAGGGCTGTTTTCTTTGTCACATAGATCCATTTTGAAAGAATCTTCCAATTCCTTCCTTCAATTTCAGTTTCTTCACTCTTCACCCATTATATAGATTTCCTCTACAAAGGAAGACTCAAACACTAGCAATTGCAAATCAAGCACTCAAGCTAAGAAAAACTACCAAAACACTCCACAAAGCCCAAGTTCTACTCTTCTCATTATAATATGTTCTCCTTCCAGGCAATTCCTCACACACACACACAGAGTTCCTATGGCACTTTCCAGCTCCAGGCCTGCCATTTCTCACCTCCAGCACTGTATGCCCTCAACATAAGATGCTGGAGCCAACTTTTCCAAGTACTTCTGCAATGATGGGTTCCTTGAAGTCACAGAACTAAAAAGTAGCCACAATTGTTGAAGTCACAGCCCTTCAGTTGCTACATGCCAAGGCCTAAAACCAAGATTAACTAGAAAAGTGATCCTAATTTTACCAGTCTATGAAATAAATCTTTTTTTTCCAGCTAATTCCAACACTGCTGCTTCATAGCAGTGTCCTGATTATCATGTAGCAGTCAGTTGTACAAGGCTGGACCGCTGCAGCCGCTTAGTGTCTCAGTCTGACTGATTAAATGCAACTATGCCAGCTAAATTTAACAGTAATTCCTCATGGTAATTCAATCTGTTCAGTTTTGATGCCCTTTCTAATGAACACTACCACCTCAAACTCAGAGTTGGAGGTCAAATTTTTTCAGGATTGTACGCTATTAATTAGTGTAGCCTAATACAGCAACAAATGTGAGAAGTGGAGTGTGCGGCGTGGCACTGACCCAAGATTCAAACAGCAATTTGCATGATGAGTTGCTCAGTGCTTTTACCAAGTTAATACTCATTAGCTATTAGCAGGAGGTACTTCTTATGAAAAATAGGAGCAGAGAGACATAATAACTACCACTGCACACACAAACACTAACCAAATATTTCATGCCAATTTTAAATATAGTAGAAATGACTAAACGAATAAATACACAGGCTCTAGTTGCCTTCTAATTACTCAAGTGAAATTCAGGACAACACAACCAAACCGAAAAAACTAGCAAGGCAAAAGAGGTGGAAATAGGAGAAGCAGCCAAGCATAAACAGGGTTCATAAAATCAATAGATACGGGAAGTCCAAGAGACGCCTGCAATGTAGAGGTACTCTTACAGCAGGTGCATGTTCAACAACAAAACAGCAACTCAGCAGAACATTTCTGGTTGCTTCCTCCTTATAACCATCTCACCAAAATGCACTGCTTCTTTGAAATGACCACCCTAGAGCCACCTGGCTCCTGGCTTTGTATCCTCTGAATACCCACAGAAACTCAGCTCTCTCACATCTGCATGATGATGGCACTGCAGGAGAACAGCTCCAAGAGACAGCATCACCTACTGAGATAAGGTATTTCTGAATGACACCGCTCCACATACCAGCTGAAATGAAAATTTATCATCTGCTCACGCTCTGGGTGAGACTGTGATTCTTACCAGTGGATTAGCAGAAGCAAGATAGAAAGAGTCACAAATAAATGACTATCAAAGAACAGCAACTGTACCTGGGAGGTGAGTTTCCCTGGTTTTCTCCTTTCACATGTGTCACTGATGTGCTCGGTTACACACTTGCCTATAGGCCTAAAAGTTGCTCACCCTAACAGGCCTAAAAGTCCTTAAGAAGCCAAGGGATTGAAGAAGGAAATTCAGGAGACCTCAAAGTCAACCAAGGCAGCTCCATAAAGCATGTGTTAATAGCCTGCAGGCAAGAAAATGAAGATCCAAGCTGAGCAACAGGAGATGTGTGATCCCTGAGGGAATCCATTCCTACACAAAGATACTTGAGACAAAAACACAGGTCCTGGAGCAACGCAGGAGGACAGCAAAGGCTGAAGTCAACTCCTTTCTCTCTCACTAATGCACCCTCACAGAGAAACAAAGCACTTTGTCAGAATTCATACCATTATAATCTCACCAGACCTGAAAAAGTTGACTGTCCATTACATGGACAGAACAGGTATTTTGCACTATCTGTTAAGGCAGATGGTATTAGAGGTTTAAAATCATTTGAGATGACCCTAAGAGTACCTTACCTTAACACTGTTCCAAAGAGACTGTTGAAATCAG
>JBCJKH010044116.1:0-12951 GCA_039877255.1 Loriculus beryllinus
TACTCAGGTGTGGCTCCTGGTTAAGTCCTTCAGATAGTGAATTATAGCCTGTCTTTGAAAATGCAAATTCGTTGGACTCAGAGAAGGACTTAAGTCTCTTTTGTTTGTATTTGTATTTAACCTTGAGAATTCAAGTAATCAAGCCCTCAGTTACACTGTCTAAACTTTGCTAAAAGCTCATGCAGGAAATTAAATGGGTATATATGCACCTCTCATTAAAGCACAGCTACAGTTTGATAAAGCATTAACCATTTTCTGATGTTTTTCTCTGGCGCTGAAGATGAATCACTGCGGTACTCAAGCCCCTGTCTGGTTGTCTCTGAGGCAATCAGAATC
Source organism: Loriculus beryllinus (assembly GCA_039877255.1). NCBI lineage: Eukaryota > Metazoa > Chordata > Aves > Psittaciformes > Psittacidae > Loriculus > Loriculus beryllinus. The sequence continues at coordinate 337 of JBCJKH010044116.1, forward strand.
CATGCCTCGACCTGGTGAGATCAAACACTTAACAGCTTGTGCTACATGGCAGTTTTTCTTCAGCACTTCAAAAGACTGCTGTCTTTTCCGAATCCCTGTCAGTGTGAGGAACTGCGGAGATTTCTTTGTTTACTTACTGCAGCCCACCCAAGGATGCATGGGGTATTGTGCAGAAGGTGAGAAAATGCATGCTCTGACTCAGCAAAGTGTGTGTGTTTACGTGTAGGTGTGTTTCTCTGGTATTTGGCTGAACAGAAACATCTGGAAATACTTAGCTATGTTAAAATTTCTTGCAATTCTTATTCTTAATATTGATACAAAAGAAAAATTACTTAGTATGGTTAGGTGGGTTTACACCACCCCTTTCTAACTTACATTTAGTATTCTGGTATTGTTCAAAGCCCACAGACTTAACCGTTGAAATTTTCCATATGAGGTGGGGATATAAGATGCATCTAGAAGTCGAAATTCAGAGTACCTACAATGGCACTCAGACTTTGCAAATACCATTACTGAATATGTGTACAATTGAGTGTCAGAGTAAATTTTGTTTAGTAACTTGACCAAACTCTGTCTATATCAGTTATTGTTTAGCACATTAGAAGTATTTTTTTTTACTGTAACTCTTATCTTTCTGGAGAGCGTATAGATTGTTGCTAGAAGAAAATTCAACACAGAAGTGCTCTACTGATACATACTTTATTAGTACTATGAGAAAGAACTTAAGTCCTTTTGCAGTTTCTTGCTTTGTCTTGGACCCTTGTGCTGCAAAAGTGTGTTGGTGTTCCCAGCTCAAAACTTCTGTATTTCATTATCCATGCCACATGTTTTAGATAACTAAAGGATGGCATGGTTAAATCCTCACAGTTATAAAATACTGTGAAGCAGTGACAAATAAGTGGATTAAGAAATTCTTATCAGCTTGTATAACATACCCTTGTGAAAATACTAGCAATATTTCTATGCATCATATACTATATTGCTCTAAGTCATATTCTGTGTTACCAACTGCTTCCAAAAGCTTAATAACAAATCTCTCAGTGGGTTTTCTGGTGCTTTATCGGTCCATCAGTATATCTTTAGATCCTGTTGCTAAGGCATCTTGCAAGGTTTTATTGACAGTAAAAAAAAGTGCCAGAAACAGGACATTTCAGCATGCCAGTGACTGAAGCAGTGAAGCCTGCACTGTCGGACCTTGCATTTAGTTTGGGTGATGGCTCATGAAGAGAAAGAGGGTATAAAAAACATAGGCAGCGAGCTAGCAATTTTTTACTGCCTCAAAACAAAAGAGGCAAGAAACGTAACTGGTTTGGCTCTGATGAATACTGTAAATCTGAAACGCATTTTGAGTTTAAAAGCCCTCTTTTAGAATGATGTTTTCGTAAGAAGTGCATTGTACTGTCGTGCTGCTTTTTACATATAGGTTAACACATGTACTATGTTTTCTCTTTAACACTCGGTAGCTATAAACACCTGATGCAAATTTTCAATCTCTATATGCTAAGGAATTCAAACATTGTAACATTTGAGTGTTACACCAAAATCTGCTTTTCATTCTTTCTGGTAAATGGACTTAATTTTAGTGGAGTGGCTAACCTCTACTCCTGGTACAAATGCATTGGTGTTTTAATATTTAATAAAAGTTCCACTTCTTTTTTTTTTTGTTTTATAACATTCAGAGTACCAAACAGTAGCAATGCACAAGCACTTTTTTTTTAGCCCCATGTGAGAAAGATGATTTTTTTCAAGGAAAAAAGGTTTATACTGTATTTGGCTGTCAAGAGCTACAGTTAATGAATGAGCATTCAGACTGTGGATTTGGGGAGACAAAATATATATTCAACAGAATAATTTAATTCATTTTTATTCACTAACAACATCTATAAATACTGGCTGGGTACATCTGCAGTAGAAGTTGTAGAGGTGGTGGAATATTCTGTAGCCTTCCTCCCAGGTGTAGCTAATCTACTTGTGGTTACACATAAGGCTTTGTACTGACTGCTGTGATAATTGTGTATGGATCTGATTACAAGATTGCTTCTGTTCTGCTAGTTTAAACTTCAATTAGTTCCTTGTGATATTTGGTGTATTTTTAACACAGGGCAGGAATTTAAGAGGATTGGTGTACATACTCTGTATGCATGTGAATATACAATTTAAGAGCAATTTATAGTTGTTTCAGATGCAAAGCCACAGACCTGTGATCCTGAGGGAAGGAAAATTCAAGGCGCCTGTACCAGTGAGTATTTTGTTTTGATTTTCAAGATTTTCTATGCATCTGTGACACGGTAATGTCAACACTTTGTCATATTTTGTCTTGAATAAAAACATGTTTGTGTTCTCAACAGTATTGCTCAGTCTGTTACAAAATGAGCAGTTTAGAGGTAATTTCATACCTTGGTTTACCAAAGTACTTTCTCAGCATAATGTGCAGAATAAATACCAGAGTGTTAAAAAGTAATTTTAAAAATGCTGATTTACAGATTACCTTGATTCTTTGGGAGTCAGGTATAAGATGAATCTACAGATCATACTGTTGCTTAATCTGTTCCTTTTTACCTAGCCTTTTTTTTGGTTTTCCTGTTTCCTACTTCTTCCCCCCCTTCCTTTCTTCATAAGTAGAGAAGATATTCTTCTGTCAGACAAATTCCTTTGCAGTCTACTCTCTCCTGTAAGGTAAAATAATGAATTACATTTTATTCCCTTGGCTGGGCTTTTCGTTTGTCTGGTTGTTCTTGATTGGTTTGGTTTGGTTTTTTTTTTGTTTCCCTGCACTTCAGCACCTTCCTATTGGCTAGAATGTAATCAAAAGACTGATAAAGTGTTTTTTCTCCTTCTAATAATTAGTACGACGAACATACCCATTTTCTGATTCTCTAAGAAACTGTGTAATATTTCCCCATATGAAAAAAGGTAAATATTATTTGGTAAATATGGCAAAATATATGTCAGTGTCATTTTATCCAATACTGGTTTTGCAAAGAATAAAAAGCACAAACCACACTTCTGTTTGACTAGGTAACATGGCTCCTTCATTATCTCCAGCTGTGTCACCACCACTACCTGCCATTCCTGAAGTTGTAGCAGAGCTGATCAAAGGCAGCATTTATCTAAGGTGTACCTTTGGCATTCCTTCTGCAAACAGCTCGGTTGGATTCACTATAACTTGGTCAAGACTTTCTCCTGAAGGTATCAAAGAAGAACTGAAACATGAAACAGCATTTCATGGCTTCTCACTTCTAGAGCTAGATGGGATAAGCGTCAGACTGGGAGACAGAGTATGTTAAAATGAAATTATTATCTCTTTGTATCTTTATGAATATGTCTCAGTAGATGCTAACAGTTGCTAGAGACAGTTCCAGCACCTTGCTGTAGAATTTTTCTTGACAGGTGCATACTGCCTCTAGTTGTTGCTTACACCAACAGTGCCCATATGAATGTGGAAATACCATGGAATGTATCAGTAATTATTACTGCCATTAATGTTTTGAGACTGTTTGTCTCAGGACAGTATAGTGTGCCTCTAGAGGATAAATGTTTACTAGAGTTGCATCTTCTTCATTGTGTACTGTGATTGTCTTTGAAACTATAAATTAAGAGGATCTTTTCATGCAACTGTATCTAAGTAAGAGTCTGTAAGAGCCAGAGGTTGTGAGGAGCTGTGTTGTTGATTCATTAGATAGATTTCTTTACTCTGAATCAATAATGCACTGCTGCTTGATGGTTTTGTCTCTAGGATTGGATTTAAATGGTTTTATCTCTGCCACCAAAAGCTGTGGGAGTACCTGCGTTACCTTGTGTGATAGCAGAATCAAGACCTGGGCTTGAGAAGCTTAAGCATTGGAAAATCTATAAGCTCTCTACCTCTATATACCAAAATACAGGTTAATTTTTCTTGGCCAAATAAAAACACAGAAAAACACATGGTGGCATGCATGTATGTTCAAGCCAAAGCCAGACTGCTTGCGTGGCCTATGGACTGCAATAGCGATTGCTAATCCTCAAAAATCCTTTAGAGACTACTTGAATAGCTGCCTGGCAGTGTTAGTTCAGTGACATTCAAAAGTAAAGGAACAGTCATAAACATGTGAGGAAAAGGTCTTCATCTGTTTCTATGTTTTCCTTAAGCAGCATTGTTGGCATTTGGTAACTTTTGGCAGAAACAGATGACTGGGCCTCATGAATCTATCCACCTGACCCATGATGGCTGGGTTTTGTCTTCACATGACCATTTCATACCAAAAATGTATTCTGTTATGCTGGTTTCACCCTACAGGTGTACTGTAGCAGTTCTGCTTTTTTCGTGGAGAAGCCAGATATTCACAGTTCTTTTGTTGACAGCAAGGAATTTTTTGCTGGCCTTAAGGTAATTTTGACAGAAAATGTTTTACTTAGTGGGAATCTTGAGTATTACTACAGCAGTCAGTCCTCTGAGTAGAAGGCACTCAGTATGTATTAATTGTAAATTAATAGCATATGTTGTTGGTTATACTGAACCTAAATTTGTCAAAAAGCAGAAAAGTCAGAGTTGTGTCTGTGCTCATCAGGAGAGCTGAATTGGCAGCTCACGCACATGGTGAAAGACTTGATTTCCAACAGAAATCAGATCTGAGCCCTGGTAGACTGTTATCCATTATGTTTAACTGCTCCTGCTTTTTCTGTCATAATTTTGGATTATGCCAGCAGGCTCTCCCAGCACGTGGTTCCAAACTCATTTTAATTCCTGCTGTGGATATAGCTATAGGGACCCATTTGCTGCCTAGGAATGGGACCCAAATCCCAGAAAGATATACTGCATGTCATTACATGTTTGGAATAAACCTGTTGACTTAAGGATTTGCCCTTCATAAAATTAAGCTTAAGCTTATGTTTCTGCATGATCATGGCCCAGATTTATCTCATGTAAGTGTGAATATGTAGTGTACACTGCAATGTGTGAATGCATTACTTTTGTTGTCCTGTGAGGCTGTGTTCAGGATTTCACCCAGTGTACAACACTCAGTTGTAGGCCTCTGTTTACTGATCTCTAGTTGCATTTTTGATTATGCATCTATAGTGAGCTGTGTTTTAAGTTTACGGAGAGGAACACCGAGAGAAATATGGTACTTCCAAATTCTTTTGGGACATTGCTGCCTGGAGGTAGCTTCCCCTTCCTCCCAGACAATACAACTTATTGTATTGTATTTTAGCTTTCAGAAGTTACACAAAGAATACATTTCTGTGATGCTCCTTACCTTCCTAGCTTGCCTTAAGTCTTGCTGTTTCCTTATCCATGCCCCGTATTCCCACCTCTTCAGTGTTCTTGTATTTTGTATAATGTATCCTCATCTTTTCCCCAGTATGCCTGTGTGCTTCAGACCATCTAAATAAGCCTGATGAAATGGAGCCATGCCATTTCATGTCTTTAAGTTTTTATACTGTATTCCTTGCTGGTTCATAAGCAGTGCTGTAGTTTACTATCAAAGCTTGTATTTTAAGTGCAATTTCTTCTGTGCTAGATACATCCAGAAACATACGATATATCAGAAAATGGGAAGGAATACAGACTGGCAATAGAAAGTAGCATTCCTATTCCTTGTCCTAAGTTTAGCCAGCTTGCAGGTGACTGCAAAATCTCTTTAACATTACATACTGTTGATGAAGGTAAGTATTATCCTGATTTTTCTTGTATTTTGTAGATTTAATGTATTTTTCTGAATATTCCCACCAGTTTTGCTCTTTGGAGAAGCTGTTACATTGTAAATACTTCCGAAAATGTTAAAACAAAATATTCACAGGCTATATGTACTGCTGCTGCAAGTATGGAAGAATGTGTCCATAATCCATTACTTGTGAGCTGATGGTTTCAGCAGCTATGAATATTAGACCTATATTCTTTAACTTGAGTAGACAGAATGCCCAAATGCTTGCAAAGTTTATAATTTGGTTCATTTTGTTAAGCTGTTGTGTTGCAAATGTTGTATATGCTGCAGTCATTAAGTCCTCATTTTTTACTATTGCTAGTACTTTTTTAAGCCCAAGTCCTGTGAACCCCAAGGGGAGCCTTGCCCATGCAGACAACTGTTTTTATGTCACATTAGCAAGCCTATCATGATTTCCATTTGTCTAGCAAAACGTAAAATTCAAAACCATTTTCTTGGATGTGTGTATGAAGATGTACAGAGGGGGGGTTTACATGACCAAACACAAGAAAAATGCATAATTATTTTAATTTATTAAAATATTTGTAAATAAGTTAGTAACTATATTAACAGTAATATACAAAATGTGACTTACTTAGCAGAAAACTCACTAATGATGTGTTCTTATTAAAACAGGTAAAGAGCAGTTAGGTTTAAACTTGGCTCTTTCCTCCTGTCATGTGGATCTTCTTCAGAAGCCCTGCAATAACGGAATTTGTAGTCAAGCTGTAATTTATTTCACTGCTGTGACAGACTTTATGCAGGATGGAGACAGAATTACCAGAATTGCAGTCGAACCTATATCCAGTGAGAATTTCCTGTGGAATGGCTATGTTCCAGAAAGCACACAGGTTGAAAATTTTCATGCTAAGCTCTGTAAACTGCCCAGAAATGTGACTGATGTTAATGAAGCTTCTATTCCAGTTGCAACTTGCTGACTCGCATCAAGATTTCTAAGTGGTCAATTTTCCATTGTTTTGTTTTCGTTGAATTGCTGCATTTTCATTTGTATTATTATGATTATTATTATTTACATTTTAATGTTGACACAACAGCTCAGATTGATTAAAAGTATAATATAATATTTCTTAGAGTATAAACTATGAGTCTGTCTATTTCCTAATCTGACACTGCTTACTATGTGCTTCTTTGTTTTGAAGATTAGAGTAAAGGATCTACCCACTGCCTACTGCTACTCATTTACTGACCCTCATATAATTACGTTTGATGGAAGGTAATCACTAGATTGCTGCTGTTAATTTTAAGTGTGTTGGCATTTTTTGTAGGTGGTTTTGATGTATTGTCTATCTGCTTATTTATTTATTTACAATCTGTATTGGTGATTCAAGTTAATTACACTCTATTTTACATTCTTTCTTGAGCAATAAGAATAGTTATGCCAGTTATGATGATGTTTGAAATATTTGTATTTCTAAATGCAAGTTTTGGGTTTGTGACAACAGTGTGAAGCAAACAGATTATTTAAAGGAGTATGCTAAGAGAGAAGTGGTTGCTGTACAGTCTGTTGACTATAAAAAAAATGTTCTTAAATATGAACAACGATAAGATGATTGATTAGACAAAACTGTTTTAGTGCAAAAGTGCTTCCAATCTACAGCATACTTTCCCTGTTTCTGGGTGTCAGTATCTGAATCCTTGCAAAGATCAAGTTGCTAGAAGTTATCTGCTGTCTGTGTAGCATTTTGCTGAGTTCATTAGTGGCACTGAAAGCAACCTATTCACTGCCATTACTTGCACATCACTGACATTCACAAAGTGAAGACAGCCTTCTTGACCAAAGCTGGCATGGTTTTGGTATGCTTCTGTCTTTCAGAGTATTTCTAATTCATGGAAGGTGTCAAAACAAACACACACACTTGGGACTTATGTACTTCTGCTGAGCAGAGAATGTAATTCTTCAAGTGGCAGGGTGAAGAGGAGGATATGTGGCCTCAAAATAAGAATGTTCAGCCCATAACTCCATTCTTCTGTGAAATTCATAACAGAAGGAAAAAAAAAAGTTGTAATTGCTTCTCTGATAGTGCTGTGACTAGTAATAACCCCATTGACTTTGTTATTATTATCGTAATCTTATGGTTCCTCCTTCAGTGGAAATTTTAGGGATGGCCTGACTGAGCATTTTAACCATCAGCGCATTATGATCAAGCTTTCTTATGAAGAAATGATTTACTGTGATGTGCTCCAGCTGGAAGCATTATGCTGAGGGGAAAGAACTTTCTTTTTAAGGTTGAAGTCTGTTGCTACTTAATTTTACAAATTGAGGAAACATATATTAAAGGAACTGTCCTTGTTGAGTCACCAGTAATCCTATGCAGTCCCAGTAGGGTAGCCATCTGCAGCTTTTCGGCTGGCCCATTATACACAAAGCAAATCACCATTCTGCAATTAACTGTCAAATGCCATTTATAGCTAAAAGGCTGTTAACTTGTACCAAAAGCTGGGATTTTTTTCTTTATTTCCTCCCCCTCCTTCTCACCACTGAATCATAACATTGGCTATTTTAACCTTGCTTCAGGGAACAGGTGCCTAGCCCTAAGGAAAAAAAATTAAGTCCTTATTTATGGGTTTCTATCTATGGTTTTCCTCTTAAATAATTTTCAGACCTTTGTGAAGAAGCACTCCTCATCTCTGTCTTATTAAAACAGACCTTTTGAAAAGTTTGTGACTTTCTAAATCATTTTGTAAATGGTATTTACATGGTTTTCAGCAGCTGCCCCCCCTGCCATGCACACTGCTATGCATTTTACTGCTCCTGCTGCAAAGGTGTACAGCTGTAGAAGCATAAAGGTTGAGAAGTACCCTCCAGTTCTCTGTCATAAGCACTATTAGAAAAACCCTAAACAGAATGGCAGTGTTTCCATTCACAACCATTGTCTACCTATACTCATTCTTTTATTCCTTATTTTCCTGCTGTAAACAGGTTTAATTTTTTTTTGTTTCAGAGCTTCACAGAGGAGGTTATGATGGTGTTTGTTCAGAACAAAATTATGTGTTAGTTTGTTGGCTGAATTGTTTGGGTTTTCTGATGCAGCAAAATAAGTTGCACTATCAAAGTTCACCAAATACTAGAAGTCTGTTATAAGATGAAGTTGCTGACATGTTATACCACTATTTTATCACCAAACTGATATCACATGCTATTCTTTTAATTCCAGGCCCTATGACAATTTTAAAAAGGGAACATTTGTGCTCTACAAGAGTACGTCTCGAGATTTTGAAGTTCATGTTCGCCAATGGGACTGCGGAAGTCTTCACTACCCAGCATCCTGCAACTGTGGCTTTGTTGCCAAAGAAGGAAGTGATATAATTGCATTTGACATGTGCAGTGGTCAGCTACACGAGACACAGCCGCACTTATCTGTAATAACTAGAGACACAACAGGAAGCAATGTTAGAATCACTGAATCCTACCTAGGAAGAAAAGTAACAGTAAGTAGTAAATAATTGCTTGTGGGTGTAGTGGGTATCTCTACAGTTATTTTTACAATTCAGACCAACTTCAGAACTAAAACATTTTTCGTTTTCTGCAACTAAGCAATAGTGTAATGCTTATTTTACAATCATAGTCCTTTGGCTAGTGTTTTTTGCTCGGAAGTGAAAGATGATGTCCTCAAAAGCTAGGATGTGTTGACATGCATTCCTTTCTGGAAGTGTGTTGTCAACCACAGAATACAACCCTTGTGATGAAAGTACAGTTTTCAGATGCAATATGCACTTATTTAGACACCCTGATGTTCCAAAATGGTATCTGTTTGCTCTGTTTCACCCATGCCAGTGTCACCTAGGAAGTCTGTGTGTGCAGATAATGAATTATGCCAAAGGACATCCACAGAATTAGAAGTGTAAATGGTCTTTCTAGATAATGTGGCCCTCAGTTAAAACGTTCACATTTACTGTTATATTTTCCTGTAGCTTTTCTTTTGTAGCTAGAATTGCTGTAGGACTCCACTGAACTTCAAATGAAGCAGAACGGTAAAATGAAGTCCTCAGCTGCTCTTTAGTCACTATTGGTCTGGAAGGCAAGCCATAAAAATAGATATACTTTACGACTTGGGATTGGCTATTGCTATAAAACTATTTTAAATATTTAACTTTTATCTGAAGCACTTAATCTGAAGACTTCAGATATGAAATATTAAGATGACATTAAGCAACTAAGAAATTAAAAGGATATTAGGAACAAGAAAAATTAAATTACTTACTTGGATTTCTACAGCAAATTAATACTATAAACAGTATTTAAGCTTGCAATGGATTTTCTTATTGAGGCTTCTAGTATTTCTTTCAAGATATTGTAAAGTTATCTAAAATTAAATAATAAGTATTTGAGACTATTCCGAGCTTTGTCAAACATTTAGAATCAGATTTGCAGGTAGAAAGTGATTCTACATTAAGCTATTAACACAGGGAATCATGTAGCTGAAAAGAAAGTTCAGAAAGGTGCTGACAAAGTCTATCCGTATTATTAGAATCACTCCTTTCCATATGTTAACATATGAAGTGTGAGCAGGCCAGCTTTGATTCTCTGTGATTTTGTAGTTCCTGACCTTCCACAGTATACCTGCTAATGGTGGAAAAGGTTTATGGACCTATAATGCACCACCTAGCTGCTTGCTAAGGTTGAGAAATACAGGTGTTTTATTTCCAGGGCTTCATGAGAAGAAATAGTGGAATTTGTCAGATCCAGAACAGCTAGATCAAGAATTTAATGGGATGTCTTCATATGCCTGTTGTTTTCCAATTGCTTCTTGCCAGCAAACATACCTGGTTCTATTAGGTAAAATAAAAATGTTTCTCGTGATGATATCATCAATCTCATTTTAGGTTTTGTTTTCTTCCGGAGCTTTTGTTCGTGCTGATGTGAGTGAATGGGGAATGAGCATAACACTGAGGGCACCCAGTTCAGATTACAGACATACAGTGGGACTCTGTGGCACCTTTGATGGAAGTGCAGAGAATGACTATCACACCACAAGTGGGGTGGAAATCCCAAGCCATGCTGATGTTCCTTCCTCTTTTATTAAGGAATGGAGGTAATAAAATACTTCTGTTTCAATCAAATGTCATCAATTTTTGATTCAACCTTTCCTTCATGTTCTTAAGAACCTCAAAAAATATAAAACAAAGTTTTTAAGTTTTTAAGTTAATGCCAGAATGCTGTCGTTATATTCCATACTGAATTGAAAATTGAAACTGAAGTGGCAAAATGGTATTTAAATTGTAGAGGTTTAGTTTGAGTAGGCTTTGAGCAAAGTATCAAGGTATAAAGAAAATATCCATTCTTAGTTCTTCAGTTATAAGTTACCATCATAGTTTTGTGATTTAACTGTATGCTGCAGATTCTGTGATCTATGAAATATGAAATAACAAAAAGCAAAACAAATATCACTGTTTTAGTAAAAGTGAAAATAGTTCAGATACAGTTTCATCTTTTTCTTTCTTCTCTAGAATTTCACCAGGAGACAGCTTGTTTGACAAGACACCTGCTTCTTTAACGTCTTCTAGAAAAATGGTCTTTTGTGACTGTGCACTTGAAGATGCTGGACTGCATAGATCGGTGAATAAACTAGAGACAGTTTCACAGTCAGAACTTTCTCTGTCTTGTAAAGAAAGTGAAAATAGTAGATTTCTTTCTTTGATACCAGGACTGGATGTCACTGCTGAGTATCTTGGGCCTGTCAGTCTTGTCAGTGGCTTAAAGAAACGTTCGTCTGCACATGAAATGGGTTCATCTACACTTCTGCAGAGGGAGGATAATCAAACCAATCTTCATAAAACATCACAAGTAAACACACGTGTCTCTGCAACTTCAGTGGGAAATACTGGTGTAGAAGGAGAAGGAACTTCAAGCTCAGGCATTAGAAGAAATTCTCACCATTACAGTAGTCATCTTGACAAAAGTCAACCTGTTACAAGTAGGGGAAAGCGCCAAAACTATGATGAATACCATCCAGTATTTCTATTCCAAAGTCTTAGCCAAACAGACTTAGAGGGATATAGTTATTTTTTTCCAGAAGACTATGCCACTGACACAGACCAGAAGTTTCTCCCTTCTTGGCCCACACCCTCTGGCCTCACAGAGCCTAGCGCTTTGCTACTATGCCAGCAGGCAATAGCTAATTCCAGTATAGGAAGATCTTGCGGTGGCCTTCTTGGCCGGCGAATAGAGGATGCAATCAATATGTGTGTTAAAGATTTGCTGCTGAAAGATGACCTCACTTGGGCAGAAGCTTCCTTAGCTCTTCTAGAGAATGAATGTGAGAAAAGAGTTTTAGAAGAAATAAATTACAGCCAACAGGAACTTGAAGGGTCAGTTGAGAGCCTACTTACAGCATTAAAATGTCCCGGTCTCTGCAGTGGTAATGGGGAATGCACAGAATGGGGCTGTGCGTGTTTTCAAGGCTACAGCTCATATGACTGCAGCATACTGTCTGGTAAGTGGGTTAGAAAAATGAGATTTACTTAATAATGCTCTCAGTGTTTCTGCAACATGTATTTATTTTACTGCCTTTCTCTCCTGCTTTTGTATGCCAACGAGGGTTCCCTTCAGTGGCACAGTTCAGCAAGTTCCATTTTAATACAGCCTTAATTGTTTTCTATTCAGCATTCTTGTTTCTGAAGGGCAAAACATGGGCTTAGTTTCTAGTATGTGAGATTTTAAAAATTTACCACTCAGTGGGTTTGCAATTCAGAGTATTGCCCCAAGAAATTAGCAGTTTCCACATGCTGTCTTCTTCAGGGAAGATCTGCCACATCCAACCATGCACTAATTTTTTATAGTCTGTGTGATTATTTACTGTAAGTGGGATGTTTTTCTCTCTGGTGATGTTAAATCTCTGTAAGCTGTTAGATATGGTGGGGGCAGAAGTGATGGTGAAGAAAGTACAACAAAGAGAGTTGGGCAGGTTGGTTT
>JBCJKH010044118.1:0-15359 GCA_039877255.1 Loriculus beryllinus
CCTTGAACACTGCCAGGGATGGGGCAGCCACAGCTTCTCTGGGCACCCTGTGCCAGCGCCTCAGCACCCTCACAAGGGAGAATTTCTTCCTAATGTCTCATCTAAATCTCCCTTCTGTCAGTTTAAAACCAAATTTTGCACTCCCAACCACCTCTGACACAACGAGGTGTGACAAACCGATTGAAAGCCCAGTTGCAGGAAGCAGGGCAGGAAAGCTCTGCTCTGCATTGTGGGTGTTGTAGTCTTTTTGCCGCCCATCTGCCTCGGCAACAGTAGGAGGCAGGACTCCAAGTCCCAGAGCTCCCACTAGAGCCCACCGCACAGGCTCAGAGCCCATATGCCAGGAGGGGGTGACTACATTGTGTCTATTGTATGGTTTTTATTTCTCCCCCCACACACACCCCCCCCACCCCCCCCGGCGTTTTGTACATTTCACGGGAGGTTTAAATCGGGAGTGAAGAGTATGGCAGATGAGCAAGAGATTATGTGCAAACTCGAGAGCATCAAGGAGATCAGGTATGTTTGCTTTGTGCCGCATCAATTTAGATGAAGCAGCTTTTTCCTCGAGGGAGCAGAGGAGTTGCATCGATCTGAAAGTAGCTATTGTGCTACCTAGGGAAAGAAAAGCACCGCTGAGCTGCGTGGTAAGAGCTGAGCATACATTTACCCAAGTAGAGAAGGAGCCTCTGCTGCTGGGAAAGGGCGGCAGCGGCCGTGCGTTTCCAAAGCACTGGACCCGAGTGGTAACCGGAGGAGTGCGGGGTGGGAAGGATGCAGCATCCCGCGCAGCGGAGGGAGCGGTGTCGGGCCGCGATGTCCTTTCCAAAGCCCTTTGAATTATCATTTCTTGTTCCAGAGGCGCCCTGGCATAAATCGGTTATTCTGCCTCACTCGCTCCTTGGGAAAGGGAGGGGAAAGGAGGGGCATGGCACGAAAAACAGCACGGCACCGAAAGCCGAAGACCGAGGGAGGGCGGAGGACACCGGTTCAGCGTTGCGCTGGGGGGCGTGGGGCTGGTGGTGACCCTCGCACGGTGCGTTCGAAGACGGGCTCGATGTACGGCCCAGCCTGTGGCTTAGCTTTAGGTAGGGCTCAGGGCACTGATGCTCGGGGTAAGGCCTGAGCTGTCTGTGTTCAGCAGGCATCTACACGTCCAGGAGCCAAAACACGTTACAAAGGAAGTGAGGGCAGCGGGTTTGGATGTAGCCGGGAGGTGCAGGGCGTGCAGGCAGTGGGTCACCCCACATGAGGAGTGTTGTGGGACATGGCAGCTAGTGAGGGGCTATGGGGAAGAGAGGCCAGAGGGCCGGGGAGAAAGGCTGTGCCACCTCAGCAAGTGAGCACAGAGGCTGCTGGCTGGTAAGAGCATCCCTATGCAGCACATTTTACCCACAGAAGAGGTGAATTAGGCAGCAGGATATGGGCCTCAGCCTTCCTCACAGCATACCACAAAGGGGAATAAAGATCAAGCAAAAATATTTGTGTGTCTAACATCTCAAAGCTATTTAGAAAGAGCTGGGACAACACATGCTTTGCAGAACAAGCACAATGCATTCGTACTCAACTGTTAGGCAGGCTCTGATTTAAAATGCAGATCTACCTATGGGCTACTACAGTTTGTGGTCCGATTATTATAACAGTTAACATAAATATCTCATGAAATTATCTTTTTGGAGAGAGTGCTGTCCTGTGTTTGGAAATCTATGGTGCATTCAGTTTTCTAGTAATATATTCAAATGTGATACATAAACTGCAACTAAGGTATTTCTGCTCCTGGTTTGTCGCATGAGGTACTGTAAAGGGGGACGTTCCTGGCTTTAGTGCACAATGAAAGTTTCTAGAATATATTTTAAAGTTAAAAACAAGTAGTGAGAAAGTCAATCCTTGCAACACTGATGTCAAGTTTTAGTTGCCTTTAACAAAATCTGATCAAATAAACCTATTTTTTTGTCCCCAAATTCTTTCAAAAGGAGCTTGCATTCGATGAAGCATTTACTTCAAAATGAACAGGAGAGTTTCTTATTTACAAGCACACCTTTGATAGATTTAGCAGGCTTCATTTTCATCTGCATTCCATGATTATCCTATAGGCAGAGAGGGAAAAAGCCCTCGCAATCAAAATCAGAGAAATTACCCTTTCCTGTAGTTGATCTCTATCACTTATTAAAGGCAGCTCAGCAGGGTTTATGAAGGGATTCTGGAATCTGATTTTGAAGACCTGTATCTATACCCATATCTATATCTATACATACATACATTTGTAGTCAATGGAATACTGCTGTCAGTAAGCATTTGTATGTGCCCACAATCCAAACATATCTGCACATGCTTATTTATATGCATTAAGTAGTTCCACAGAAATAACCCCAGTCATAAAATTAAGCAAATACCTAAAGACTGGCCCTCAGTGTTCTGAGTGGGAGGAGATAAAGAATGAGTGAACTTATTGATGGCAGATGCTCATTTCACTGCTTAATGCCCTGCTGGGATGCACCTGGGGACTACTCTCACCAATGCAATGTAAGAACTTAAACAGAAGGGAAAAGAATACAAGAGCAGAATTCATTAGCAGTCTAGAAATCACAGTTTCTGTTTTAAAACATTACTGTGCTAACAGGAAGAGTTGTAACTTGTGTACACTTTTTCTTTCCTAATATCAAAAGTTAATCATTTGGACTGAAATAAACCCCTGCAACTCATTTGTTGGGGAGCAATCTGGCAGAGCATGACAGACAGTGACTCAGAACAGTGAGGAAACTGATTGATTTGCACTCTCTTAGGTGAATGCATGCCACAAATACAGAGAGAAGAAACAGGGAGGAAACTGGGGACAAATACTCCCAGTTTCAGTAATCAAAGCTTCCATTACTAAATAAATGTTTTTAAGTAAATGGGCACAATGAGACATGAGGAAAACAAGTGTAGATGGTTGGATGGTTCTTCTTAGTGGGATGTTGCCACATTTGAAACAGAAGGTAGAGAGGATCTCTTTTACTGGTTTATGTCTTATATTTACAATCAGGCTAGTACATGCCATTGTCTAGTACATGACAGAACATTGCCAATGATATTAAAGATTACAGTGTTGTAGCTACAGGCTTGAATTCCATCTACTTTCCAGGCTTCTTCTGCACTCCCTTCATAAAACTTTTACTAACTGACTTACTATTCCATCAGCTGGTTTTTACTGTAATGGTGAGATAAGGATTTTTCAGAGTAAGTATGATACAAAGCGGTTTCAGAAAGAGCCATTGGGGACTGGGTATGGAAACAGTTTGTAACAGGAACATGTCCCACGGAGGTTTAGGAATACCCTTTCCTAAAAACAGTGCTTTCTGCTTCCATTAAAAACCTCAGACCTGTGTTGCTTGCTTCTATGGGAGCAAGTCTGGGCCTAGCGGGAATGGAAGTTACACAGCCAGTTCTAGGATCAGGGTGAAATCCCTCTGCTAGGATTTCATTGCTAATCTGATAGGCAGCTTCCTATAATCTACAGACTGCATGCTGTAGTCAGCTTTGCTGCTTACAATGAATTTGAATTAAACGTACCCTATGTTATATTGGGATGGGAATAGGATGTTTAAATATGAGTGGAAACCTCTTCTTTCCCACCTCCCTCTTTCATCATGCCTGTGGGAAGTCTACTGTGTTATTCCGTAGTGCACTTGGAAATCAATATGGATCTATTTGTGCTAGGCAACTAAAAAGGAATGCTATATGCTTGCTTGTTTCACACAAAGTAAAGCAAGGAGTCCTGGAACTCTTGATTACATGCCTGAAATGTGACATTGCAGCCTCCTGTTAGAAACACTATAAAGTGTTGTTGACACATTGGTTACTCAGTATCATATCCTAACTTCCAGCACAAGAATAATAACTAAGGCCTCTTCATTAACTACATCACAGGAACAAGAACAGTTTGTTTGTTCTTTTCAACAGCTTGGATAAGTGTGGAATCACACTCCTGCTTAAACTGATGACTGAAACTCACACTTCTTAATTACTAGCTTTGAAGAGAGAGATAGGGGCTCAACATTTGTGCTATGGGATTAGGGATCTGCACAAACTAAAAGGTATCAGAATGCGGAATATGGACAGAAACATTTACAAATGTGACAGGTACTAGATCTTGGCAAAGAACCAAGAGAATGCAGAGCTGCTTGCAGGTGGGACATTGATGGCCAGTGTCATTTGAGTTTTCCCTACTCTGATACCTAATTGCTCGAGAATTTCTTTAACCTGACATTGAAGCTAGTATTTTAGCAGGTCAAATTACTGTCCACATAGCTGTAGTCAGTGTAAGTGACACTGTAATCACCTCCAGTTCATTTTGCATTTCTCAGAATCCTGTGCTAAACCTCCCAGATTTTCTGGATTTCTCTGTTTCGGTTTAATCTGAGATAATTGATGCAGTAGAACTGTTATTGGTACCAATTCTCTGAATCTACAGCAACTGTTAAAGCCTGACAATGTTCTGTTCATTTCGGAACTTGATATAAGAATTCTAATAGCACTGAAAAACTCAGCAAAAAGAGATGGGATGAGAATTCAGTTCTTGTTACACCTCACCTTTTCTCAGACATGTTTAGTCTCACCCTTATCTGTTACTGCTGTTACCTTCTCCCATCTATTCACATATAAAGTGACACCTCACAAAAATGCATTGCAGTGACTTAACTGCTGTCTCTCTGTATTTTTACCTATCACCGGGATCCAGGAATAAGACTTTGCAGATGGAAAAAATAAAGGCACGACTGAAAGCAGAATTTGAAGCCCTGGAGTCTGAGGAGAGGCACCTGAAAGAATACAAGCAGGAAATGGACCTGCTGCTGCAAGAGAAGATGGCCCACGTGGAGGAGCTGCGGCTGATCCATGCTGATATTAATGTGGTATGCGACAGTCCAGCTGTGGACAACCTGACTAAGAGGTGTAGATGAATTGTGAACATCACTGGTTCAATAATCCAGACTCCACAACATCATCCTGGGATCCTACAGAGTGGGCAAAGTCCACTTAGCTCAGGATCATTGTTTTTTCTCCTGAGCTGGGCAGGCTATTTTGTTAATGGTGGCATATTAGCATGTGCACCAAGAGGACAGATAACCAAGTGCACTGTAGCTACAGCTTTACCAGCAGGCGCAGTAACATCACTCTGGCAGGCCCATAGAAAATTGTTGTTCTCTTAGGCTTTCCTTATTTAGCACCTCAAACTAGAGAACCTTTGGCAGCTAGGTGGGACTTCTGATTGGAGGGGTTTGGAAGAAAAGAGATTTTGGTAAAATACATATGCATTAAGTTCTTAGTGAGAGCTAAGTGGAACCACCAAACATTAAGAAGCACCAGCCTGAAGGGAATGAATACAAATAAGAGAAACCCAGTTTATAAACCAGGAAGACTGGCCAATTAGAGGGCAAAATGGGGAATATACTTTTAAACCAGCAGGTTTTATGTCATGTTAGGGCACTTGCATGGCTCTACAGTGGTTTCTTGCTCTGAAGGTATCCATCCTTTGCACCAGATGAAAAAAGCTCCCACATTGTAAGCAAGTACAAGCTACATACTGGGCATGCAGACTGCATTTATTTATCTCTTGAACAGTCTGTTCCCCATCCCAGCTGCACAACCTCAGTCTCCGTTTCATTCTTCCCTCTTTTCCTGTCACATTGTCTTTTTCTCCGCTTTACTGCAGTAAAATAAGCAGAAACCTTTCCTAAGCTTGTTTGTTAGCTTCTACCCATTGGTGTTCAGCTATCTTAGAAATACAGAAAACTAGTTTATACTAATTTCTTTTTTAATGTCCCCTGAGAGTTTTCCATAGCTCCTCGCTTGCTGACTTACCTTACTTGCTGTCTACCTGTTTTTAATGTTGATCAGAAGGACATACAGGTTGAGTGCACCTTTTTTAAATGAAAATGCATGTCATATGTCACTTTGAATTGCTTCTTCCTTGCCCAGTTTTCATCCTCTTGATAGCTTTACTTTTTGTTTTACTACTGCATTATCTCCAGTTTCTTCCAAGTTGGGTGAGAAAAATCTCTTCTTTCTAGCGCGGTCTCTTGCTGAGAAAGCTGTTAAAGGAAGGGTTCTTTAAAACCAAACCCCTGTTTCAGATGGAGAATACTATCAAGCAGTCTGAGAACGACCTCAACAAGCTCCTGGAATCTACTCGTCGCCTGCATGAGGAGTACAAGCCCCTGAAGGAGCACGTAGATGCTTTGCGGATGACTCTGGGATTGCAGAGGCTGCCAGATCTATGTGAGGAGGAAGAGAAACTGTCCCTTGAGTAAGTGTCCAAAGCAAACATTATCTTGCTTTATACCTTCTTTTGATTCCACTGGTTATTTTGTCATTTTACTTGTGTTGGTAGATGGGGAGGGTGTCAGAATTAGTTTTAAATGCAAGGGATGTTTTAAGAAAGTGCCATTTCTCTTAACACCCAGCACACTTGGCATCATTTTCACAGATAGAGTTTTCAAGATGTCCTTTGCATTTCTTCAGAAATGTTTTCCATTCCAAGCACCTTGATACTACAAAGAATGTCTTAATACATTGCATATAGAAGTTATTCCTTTTAACAGAATAAAATATAAAAATTAAGTTTGGCAGAGGTGCTTCTAAATCTGTCGAAGTTTAAATATGTATGTTGTCTAATCACCATCCTGTTAGATTTATATCCAGGTGTACATCACGATACCTCAGAAGCTGAAAAGCTGGAATCTGGCTGAAGTGTACAAATGCAGAGGAAAATACCATCAATTCTATTTATGAACTAGTCCAAGTGGTATCTAAGCGTAGGCAATTTGCCTCTAGTGGAGGAAGCTGATAGGGAAGCATGATTCATTGTATTTTAACACAAAATATCTGTTACAAACTAATGGGATACTCCAGAAGGGGGGGTATATTTTTGATTTGGTTTTCTTTTGTCTAGCTATTTTGAAAAGCAGAAGGCGGAATGGCAGACAGAACCACAGGAGCCTCCCATCCCAGAGTCTCTGGCTGCAGCTGCAGCAGCTGCCCAGCAGCTGCAAGTGGCCAGGAAACAAGATACCAGACAGACAGCAACTTTCAGACAACAGCCACCTCCAATGAAGGTCAGGACAGGGAATGTGCTGGGGTTTCACTTATGTTTATAAAGTTATCAATTTATGGAAAGGAAAAATGACGTGTCTTGATTCTAGTTTCTCCTGCAGTGGTTCAAATCAAAAAGCAACTCCAGTAGACTTAACGTAGTAGCACTAGTCATGAAGGGTTAAGGACAAGGCTCTGTGTGATGTGACTCCTTTATGACCTAAGAGTCTCCATCAGCAAGGATGTGGTCAATTCTGACTCCTCTTGTTTCATGTGGGAGACAGGCATGACAGAAAAAAAATGCTGGGCAAAAGAACAACTGATAGCTGGGAGTTAATTCCAAAGAGGTTCATATTAGAGCAATGCACATATTTTATGAGGGAGAGTATTTACTGATGGTACAAATTACCAGAAAATGTGATTGTTTCTGCACTTATTGAGATCTTCAAGTCAGTATCAATTAAGTTAACCCAACCACAGGCACTTACATGACAATTTTACTCAGCTCCTGCAGGCAGTAAAAAGAGCTCAGTAATTCCACAGGGGTATTCATCCCACCCAAGTTCCAAAGATTCACTGACTAAGGAGGCAAACTGACATAGGTACACTCCATAGTTCTGTATTTACTGTGTGGACTCACACCATCAGAAAGCCTTTCTGGAAGTAATATGCTGATGGAAGTTAAAGGGCTTAGTATGGAGCAAAACATGTTAAATATGTGTAATTCATCTAATCACCCGCTCCTGCCTTGAATTCTGTGACACCACAGTTGGCCTGTACTGTTAGCTTCTCTGGCACAGTTGTAAACATCTTTATGACACTTTTAACACAAAATAGAACTCAGTGTTAAAGTTACTGATACTTACCTGAAGCAGCATCTGCTGAGCTGCAGTTTCAAGTCCATAAAACACGAACTAAAATAGTGTTTTAGTTGGTCTAAAGTTACTGTACAATCCAAAGACCTGTACTGTATAGAATGTAGCACTGGTTTGCCTATGAAGGCAAGAGACCTTAGTTATTTCTGTGTGTTCCGTAACTTGGAATGTGATACTCAACAACCTGGATACCACCACTTGAATGTTTGTATAACAAGAGCTGCAATGTCGTATTTCAGGCATGTTTATCGTGTCACCAACAAATTCATCGGAATGCACCCATCTGTCCCCTCTGCAAAGCGAAGAGCCGCTCTCGGAATCCCAAAAAGCCCAAGAGGAAACAGGATGAATGAAACCCAGAAGACTGACAAGCAAACACATGACCCATTCCAGTACCCTGCCAGCAGAACTGCAGATGTGGCCAGACTTTACTGACGTGCAGCCTCAATTATGACCGACCCCTTGTTTTCTATTTAATGCAATGTAAGCACAATGTTCCTGTTCTGTCTTAATTTCCTTCCGTTCCTTAGGATTTGGTTTTAGGAAAGTTAAGTATTACTGGTGCTACGGTTTAACATTTCAACCATTCCATCTTTTGGACTCCTAAACAGAGTACAATTCTTATGCAAGTATCCCAGTTGCAAGGCTATTCCTATTGGCCAGATGTGATTACCACAGATGCTTTTGTGTTCTCTTTTTAAAAACAAATGTTACTACGAGATTGAGACTATTCAAAGTGCTAAAATAACTGTTTGTTTCACTAAAGAACAAGTTGTTTTCCAAGCTAGTAAGACTCTGCAGGTTTGGGCATCCAGTAGAGCTCTTTTTGTACAGGAAATGTTCAGGGGGAAATAGAAATTGGTTATAAAGGAAATCAGTGCATTAAGAGCACTCGTCAGTTTTGATTTATTGGAATTTGATTGTACCATTCCCTCCAACTTGACTTAAAATTTGGAAGTGGGATCAAGTTGCTGGCTGTGTATAAAATTCTAAGAATGATGTAATTTGTGATGTTTTAACATCTTAATATGGTATTATTTTCAGCAGTCAGAAGACCGATTAAGAACAAGGATCAACTGAACTGTATTAGTGGTCCTTCCAGGCTCTATGGCCAACCAGCTCACTGTAGTTCTCTAGAAAACATGTATGAGATATGTACACAGGCTACAACATCTCACATCTTTTATTCCTAGTTTCCACAGCCAAAATCTCCCTTGGCAGATATATCCTCCACTGGAGCACAGGGAAGTTCAGTAACATGCATCAGGAACAATGTCAACTGCCTGCCTTTGGTGCCATTGTCCTCTCTCAACCAAAGCTTCCTACTTTTGTGTCTTTGAATAGGGTATTTTCAAGGAAGCTTTATTTCAGCCCTGGTTTTTTTCTTGCTCAGTACGTGTGCCGAAAGAACCCTGACTAAAGGATCCTCTAGGCCACTCCCTGTATCCATGTCTTCCCTTTGTTTCATCTCATGTATCATCAGTTCCTTCAATGGGGAGCGTGGCAGTGGCCCAGCTACAGAGCCAGGGCTTAAAATTCATTAATTTCTAATCCCAGTTTTGTCACCACCTTTGCTGTCCAAATTGATCTCAAGCATTAAATATTCTTTCCACTGATGTCAGGAGGCAGGGACTGCCTGTTTACATTCTTCTCTTTTTAGACAGGTTTTCCTCTACTGTTATGCTTGAATGGTCATATTGAGGACTTTGCCTGAAGAACAGGGAACCTGCAAGTCTCTGGTCAGAACTTTACCAAATCCAAATCTCTACAAACCCACATAAACCAGTTTTACTGGGCAAATCACATAAGTTGTCATTAATTTCCTAACTCTACCACAGTGCGTATGAGTGTTTTATTGACTATAGTCCTATAATTCATGCCAAGTTCAGGTGGTGTTCTCCCATTTTAATGTTTCAGGTATAGCCAATAAACATCAGTCAACATCAGAGGCAGAATATGACCATGTGCCCCTGAAAATATGCGAAGAGCAGATTCTACTGGCTGAATTACTGGAATTCAGTCTCTCAGACAGCAATAATGGAGGATAGTCTGATCCCATGCTCCAAGTGGCAGCTGTGTGCTAACTATCCTTATACATGTTTCCTACGCAAATACTAGATTCTACTTTTAAATGTCAAAGCAGCCACATGTTGTGTGCCCTGTTTCAAGCAATTCCTGATGAGTTTCAGGGAAAACACACACAGAATTAAAGGACAGCATACAGACTCACCCAAAGTGAATGCATGAGAGCAGCATACTTCAATAGTTGTACATAAACTTTATGGTATTGACCACTTCATTGTCAAGAAGTGGTGACAGTGGAGAATGGATGAATGGTCTGCAGTGAAGTTGTGTGAATAGAGGATAAATACTTGAACTTACAGTAGAGACTTGAACTCACAGTTCTGAAATAGATAGGGTTAGTTGCAGCTGCTCTCACTTCACTGTTACTTTGCCAGGTTCTTCCTTTTTTGAGAGATCTCTAGAGCTCTGAACTGGAGGATGCACCATTTGCTACTTTAGTATGGCAATTTTGTATTTTTACTTTTGTAAACTAATCTCTTGTGCCCTCTGTTTAACAAGGTTTGCTTTTTTTTAAAGGAAAAGAAAAACCTATGACTATGACATGACTTTGTATCAACCACGTTCTCGTGTTTACAAGTCTGTTTTCACATCCTTTACCAAGTTCTGCTGTATGAATAGCCTGTGTTGCTGAGCATGAGTCTAACTGAATATGAGGCAAGTCTGCCCTGGCAGGCAACCATATCCTGGGGTGCATTGGGTCGGTTGAGGGAGATGATTGTCCCTCTCTGCACTGCACTGGTGCAGCCTCAAGTACTGGGTGCAGTTTTGCACACCTTAATGTAAGAAGGACAGGAAACTATTAAGAGTGTGTCTAGAGGAAGGAAACCAAGATGGTGAAGGGTCTTGAGGGCAATGAGGAACTGCTGGTGATCAGTGACTGGAGCAGGCTTCCCAGGGAAGTGGTCCCAGCACTGACCTGTCATGGTTCAAGGACCATCTGGACAATGCTCTTAGTCATATGGTTTAGTGTTAGCTAATCCTTTAAGGAGCAGGAGTTGGACTTGATGTTCCTTATGCGTCCATTCCAACTCAGGATATTCTATGGTTCTAACTATTTCAAGGACACAAAATCAGTACTACGTATGAAGGGATTCTGGGGGTAGGAGCAAGGAGGGAAGCAGCATCTTTTATAGGGAATCAGTATTCTCATTTTCTCTCACAGATTAATTAAGGAAGTTTCACTGAAGAGCTCTTCTCATGACAGTCCCAGGCCCTTTTCTCCCAGGCACCTTCCTCAAGAGACTAGAGGATAATTGTGAAACAGTGATTTCTTGTTTTCCAGTCAGAGGAGGAAGCTGTCTGAGGTACAGTTCTTACCAACACTGCAATTTTGCTCATGGAGCAACAGTGGCCTCTTCATTTGTACCTAAGGTTCTTTGAAGATACTTCTTCACTTGGCTTAAATTCATTTTTATTTAGGTTAAATTATGCTAATAGCCACAAAGAGAACCTTCTCACTTACAAGACTTTTTCATTACTAAAGACTGGTTTATCCTGGGCTTTGTTATTCTCTTTTCAATGGGTATTCAAGTGGCAACAAAATCAGTGAATTATTTTGTTATAGATGGTTTCCAGGGTCTTTTCCTGGTTCCTTACTTGCCTCAGATAACTCAAAGTTTTGTTGTTTTGCAACCAAATGGCACAAAAATCACAAGCCTCTTCCCCTACCCCATGGAGCTCATGCTAAACAAATGCCAACACTCTACTGCGTCTAAAGGCTTTGCTATAGACATTTTCATACCCCGGCTGGGGTAGATCAGTTGTTTAAACTTTAGTGCCAAGGACCCCATTAACTATAGGGAAAATGTAAACCAGATTTTAATACTTGCATTGCCTGAATTCAACTTCAGCTTTCTAAAAAGGACACTGACTGAGTGAACCTGCCAGTGGCTTCAAGTTACAGCACCTACTTTTGAAAGAAAGCATAGCCATTGATGTGTTCCCCTAGTAGCAGACTATTCAAGAAATGAAGACATTACTAGCACTTTAAATGAATAAAAGTGCTTTCCTTTATTTTACAGCTTTCTCATTCCTCTGACATAGGTTTTCATTTTAGAATTTAGGTATTTTAGCAATATCTGTTGTTTTCACTGACTTCTGTGTTTTAAATATTCCACTCCTGTGCCCAGGAGGAGTAGCAGTGGCTACCTGGTTAAGTTGTCTGTACAGTCCTTTTTAATAAATGTTTGTTTCATGTCGTGCTTTCTTCCTGCAGAGTATTTTCACATCTGTTATTTGTTTGTGCTGCTGATAAGCAGCCATATCCCTAAAGGTAAACCTCAGCTTTCTCTTTTACAGGATGCAATTAGCCACAATTCTGTTATATCTTTGTTGAAGCTTTATGGAGAGAAACATGGGGAAATAAATATCCCTTCTAATGAGCTTTTGAGAATAGAAAAGGAGACAGCAAGACAAGTTTTAACCCAGCTAAACCTCTCAGACACATTTCAGGAACACAAACCACTATATGTGCTTAAGCTGCAAGATTTCTCCATCTGTGTAAGAGTCATAAACAGTGTCTAATTCCCCAAAGCAGGTACTTCTGGAACAAACCCATCCTCTGCTGCCACTGACTACTCGCACTGGAACCGGATTGCTTGCGTGCATAAAAATACCTTATTTGCACTTGGAGGTGTCCAGTTGTGAAACTCAGACCCAGAAAAAATAACAAGGAAATCACATCCCTTTTCAACCACTGAAAGCTCTGAGCAGGCATTTCTGTCTGTCACTGATTCACAGTGCTTCAGCTTGAGCTAGTTCCCAGCCAATTTAAACTAACCCAAAACAAACCACACTTAGGTGGGAACAAGTCTTGCTCAGACAGGTTTCAGTTTAAAGACTCATACCCAACACCTTCTGTCAGGTGCTAGATTCCCAAGAGGGCAAAACCCAGATGGATTTTTCACAGCTCTGTCCTAGTGAGGAACCTCACGTTTTGTTTTGCTTCCTAAAGTTAAACTGAAAGCAGCAAGAGACACGATGCCCTTTCTGATTCAAGGTAGAGACAGCCGTTTTCCAAAGAGTCCTTTAGAAGGACCATTAGAAGGTTCTATCGTCTTCTAATGCGTGCTGGAAGTAGCTTCTCTCAACAAACTGGTGACTGAGGAGCTTACAGGAGCACTTTCTAACCCAGTTCTGTCAGGAAAGCCCACATATGATGTACACTGCCAGCAAAGGAGGTATCCTACAGCATGGTAACCCCAGCCCTGAGAAATGACCTCTGGTATTGGCAGTTACTTTAAAGACTTATTTTCTGAATGGAAATACATCTTTGTAAAGGCTTTTTTCCTGTTCCTGATGCACACAAGTTTCTATCACAGTAAAGACAGTACATGCAAGTAGGTAGAAAAGATGACTTCTTGCAAAGGTTCTGTCCAAGAGGTCTGCAGCATCTCAGCTCTGATAGTTTGCTCTTCTGATCCAGCAGACTGAAGTTGCATTTCCAGTGGTTTAAGCTTCAAGTATAATTCCACTTAACATCAACATCATCAAATACATAGTCTCCTAGGTGATATAAGCCTTGTTTAATTCAGTCACACAAGTACAGTTATCTGCGTTGAACTCCTGAGTAATGGACAAAACCTGCATATTTCTTGTCCATTTTCCTGGAACACTACTGCCCTCCGCATTCTCATTTCCACCTTTCTTCCCCCCTAATTTATCTAAGGAGATTCTCACTTAGCCTCTGTTTTTCAGACAAATGGTTTGTTTTCATTCATCTTTGTAAGATAATAATAAAAACTAAAAAGTTTGAGCAAACTTGGTTCTGCCACAGCTCCAAACAGCTTCTGGTGCTTTGGTCAGTGCTCCCTCTCGAACTTTCATATAGAAACACTTAACCCACAGTGCTTTCAATGCTTAACTGCCTACAAGACTGATAGCACTGATTTCCTGCTATTATAAACCCATTACCTGTTTGATACGTCTCCTACACTTGGATGTGACTGAAATGAACTACCGTATTGCTGCATCCAGCTGCTTCTCTTCAAGTGTCCTCTGCAGGGTTACCCTGCAAAACAAAGCAAAAAGAGCATTGAAACCAATCAGGTTACCATACTTTTGAGAGCACTTTTCCAAACCATTCACTGTGATGGAATAACGTCTCATTACACAAAGTTACAGCACTGTTACTCAGGCCTGAATAGCTTGCTTGAGGTTAGGTTGTTCTTGGGGTTTTGTGTGTTTATTTGGGGTTTATTTTAAAGCTTTACACATACTCCATGATCTGCCGGGCCAGAGAGACACACATCCGTAGTTCCTCCTGGTTTTACAACACTGCAGTATCTAAAGTTGGTAACTGGCAGTGACGGGACAAAGGAGATTGGATTGAAGCTGAAAGAAAGGAAGATTTACATCAGACATGAGGCAGAAGCTGCTCCCTGTGAGGGATGCGGGGCACAGGCATAGGGTACCCAGAGAAGCTGTGGCTGCCCCATCACCTCCACCATATGCCCCCTGCCCTCGCCCTGACCGTCCCCACAGCCCAGCCCGGCCCGGCCCGGCCCGCACCCACCACCCCACCCCACCCCACCCCACCCGCTCCGTGCCTCCCCACGGGGCCCATCCCCGTCGCACCGAGCCCTGGCGCAGCCTCAGGGTTGAGGCGGCAGCTGAGGAGCGGCCTCACGGTCATAGGGGCGGGGCCAGCACTTCGCGAGGGAAGGACGTCACGCACGTCTGCTTTCTCGCGCATCCGTTTTCCCGCGCATCATGTTTTCCCGCGTTCCCACCGCCCGAGCGCGCCCGCTGCGAGGCAGCCCGCGCCCGGCATAACGGCGCGGTGAGCTGCCAAACGCGGGCTGGGGAAACGGCTGCAAGTTAAACCGGTCCCTGCAAAGCCACGGGCCTGCTTCGTGCAGGCACGAAGGTGTTTGGTGGTGAGTGCCGAAGGAAATAAAGTAATTAGCCGTGGGGCTATAATATGCATTTTAAAACGAAAGTAAGTAAGACAGTCCCACCTCCTCCAAAAGAAAATAACTTGAAGGGCTTAGATAAGCTTGGTCAGAGTGGGAAACAAATGCATGCTGTGTATGGTGCTTGGGACACCCGACTTTAAAGTCAGCATCCAGCTCTGGGGCCTCAGCACAAGAGGGACATGGAGCTACTTGAGCAGGTCCCAAGGAGGCCATGGAGATGCTGCAGGAGCTGGAGCAGCTCTGCTCTGGAGCCAGGCTGAGAGAGCTGGGCTGGTTTGACCTGGAGAAGAGAAGGCTCCTGAAGGGGAGACCTGAGAGCAGCTCCAGTGCCTAAAGGTGCTGCAGGAAACCTGGAGAGGGGCTTGGGACAAGGGATGTAGGGCCAGGCCAAGGGGAATGGCTTGAACCTGCCAGA
>JBCJKH010044120.1:3128-34684 GCA_039877255.1 Loriculus beryllinus
ACGCATTGGCAGGACCATTTGGAGAAACTTGCATAACATCTGTTTGCAACATGCCTGATTCAAACCAGCACTCCTCCTTTCATGAATGCTGATGACTTTGAAAAAGTAAAATAAACTTGGTCGTTAGGCAAGCCATTGATTTTCCTGGGTGCCTATCCAGATCTGCTTGAAGCAATAGAAACCTCACAACTTAAAAGCTATTTATTTTACATTTACTAATTTTATTTCTTTTTACCATAGCTGTGTCCTTTTTTCTTCTTTTTAGTGTTCTGATCTCACTCCTGTGAGCCATACTCAAGTGAGTACTCTTTATGACGCCAGAGGGACTACTCTTGTAGGGGATTGATGTAGTTAAAAATCCCTGCTCACTGCTTTGAACATTTTTAGTGCTGCATTCTCATTATGTTAGCATAGTATGGGACATGTAAAGACATGCTTCAGTTTGGATGTTTACTCCCTAGGTTGTTTTTCACAGATGGTTTTATTTTCAGGTTTCTTAGTTGTCTTGTCCCTCTTACAAGGTGTGGCTAGTTATATTGACTCAAGCAGCTTTTGGCTTAATAGCATCTATGTAAGCTCCATTGCCATATTTTAGTACTGATGATATAAGTAAATAAATCATTAATTACAATGTTTCCTTATTAGTTTTGTTTGGAATTTTTGCTTGTAATACAGAGAACATGTTGATATACGATTAATATTTTATACCACACATACTTAGAGATTTAAATGTGGTTGAATAATGAAAGATTATTTACTGTAGAAGTGGATTTAGACTAAATTCACTAATCCAAGAATTTACTCATTCCTACTTTTTATTATCTGTACGTGCAGAAAAATATTTGTGAAAAAAAGTAACTCCCGAGTAACAAAAGACAATGAAGAAACAAATGGGAGAAGGACTGGAGCCATACTCCACTAAGTATTGCATAAAAATTTTGTAGAGCTCATTCCCAGTAAGATTCAAGTTCAAGATTTGTAGTTTGGTTTTACGGACAGATGTCTGAATGCTTCTGAAAGCAAATGCCATTGGGAATGACTGTATTTCAAATGGAACCAATTTATAACAAATGCTGAAGCTTACAGCAGTGTTCAAAACCCTTTTATCTCTAGTTGTTCACAAAAGACATTAAGATATCTGAAACATGTATTAAGAAGCCACAACATCTGCTATGGCAGGTACACCACTGGGAAATGGAAAAAATATGAACAAGTACTTGAGCAAAAGAATCCTGCTCCATTAAACATGACTCAGGGAATGAAATCTTACTGAAACTTAGCAATGTAAAAAGACATTAAAAATGGCTGGGATGGAAAGGCTTCTTTACTCCATGAGTTGTATTTAAGGACACAAAAAATATTTGGAGATGGAAGATTTTGTTGTCACGTCCCTATTTTACAAGGAAATCAGGAACGTGTTACAACAAAAGAAAAAGTTCTTCATCCCTTATTCAGAACTTCTGTAGAGGTTTTCAGCCTTGTGAGGACCAAAGGGGTCTATTCAGTCAGTTACCATTTGCTTCAATCATGGGCAATTTACCAGAGATTACTTTGCAGTATCTCTGAACAGGTATAATATTCCAAAGAATGGAAATCAAATCATCTTTTCAGGACTCTGTAAGCTCTTCTGTGCCCCTCTCTGTCATGCTAGCAACTCATCCTGGTTTCAGTTGAATCCTTAAATAAAAAAAGATTCACAAGAGATCTTGCTTTTGTAAACCTGCCCTAAGTCCTGTCCTGAGGGAATGTTATGAAATTTAAGATTGTGTGGTTTCTCCTTTGAGAACTGTCCATCATGAAGATAAGCCCATGAGACAGAAGTTTGGAAACCCCAAAGAAGTGGTGTCCAGTAGTCAGGATTGGTACTACCTTGAACTGGAACACGTGGTGATGTAGTCACTCCACATGGCAGGCATTTTGCAGTGTTACTGCAATTTTATTAAAGGTAGCTCATTTCTGAAGACTAACATGATAATTTTAAAAATGTGCAATAATTATGTTTTAGAATTAAATACTTAATGTTCAAGTCTGTTACCACCACAGCTATCTGAAGATTCTTTTCCACACTATAATAGATAGTATTGGTGCAACTTGAAGCAGGATCAGAGTAGATTTCTCAGATTACATTAAATGGGAGTTGTAAGAGTTACCTCCTAATATTCCAAAATTATTTTTCCATCACATCCAGCCATTACCTTCCATAACATTTTTCCCCACTCAGCTAAGGTTACAGTAGATAGTTTTTCTAGTACTAATAATTGTGTAAAACCCACAGGCTGATGATATTTTAAGCCAGGGATCTGCAGGGTCTGTTTTTCACTATCATTCAGGGTGTAAATTACCTCTATCTTGGATAAAAGTGGCAAATCATCTCACTTTGGTGTTTATGATCACTAATCATATGAAAGCAGCACTTCCAGCCTGTTACTATGCTGGGTGATGGATAGCTTTGTAGTAAGAAACAGACTCTGTCCTAAAATGCTTACAATAAAAATAGGCATTTATTAACACATTTGTAGATAAGCTTTAGGACCATAAGAATCCAGAATGACTTGATGAAGGTAACACAAGAAGCCCATCAGAAATATCATTTGTCCATCAATCTCCCAGGTCCTTACACACAGTCTTAACATTAGAAGGATGTTTTCTTGTTACAGATCCAAGAACAATCTCATAAACTACACTTCCATGTCATAGTTGTAATTTCATTGAAGAGTGTCTTTGAGAATTCACATCCTATGTTATTTCCAAATTTGTGTTACCTGCTAGAAACAGTTACTTAGGCCATCCTGAATTTTTCATGTTTTTAAGCATTCCACTCTACTTGTAAAACTGAAGCTGTATTCACTTCTCTTGCGCATTTACAGACCAAGAGTCCAGCAGCATGTGTAGATACTCCTTTCATTGCATGGAGGTAACACCCTCTTCACAAATGCTGGTTCACTCAACATCTCCCATAAAACAACAGCTCACTCTTTTATTGCACAGCAAACTCCCAGAAACAGCAGTTCTTGAGCTTCTTTTCGCTGTGTGGCAGCCTGCAAGGTTTAACATTCCTGTGAGGAGTATGTGGGAAAAGGACACTGTGCAGACGAGCATACTGTCTTTGTCAATGGAATTGCCAAGTACAGAATAACCAAATTCTGTTTATTTTACAGTCCCATTTTCCTCCTGTTCCATTACAGCTGTGTGTGCACACGCTTACAAAGGCTTCAGGCAACAACTGCTATCTCAAGTTAAGGTCAATCAATATAGCTGACTTGCTGATGTTTAATGATAGGTAGCTGATGGTTTCCTCTGGCATGGGTTAACCTTGTTAAATATATGGTTTAAAATTATCCCTTCAAAATTAATTTTCTGCTTGTTTTTAGATACACCATGTGCACTGGTTCTCCTGTGACCTTGATGGGATGGGTGGTGACAGTTAGAACTCTGCTTCACTTCATCAACACTGAGATTCACTCCTACATTATAAAACAAATTCAGGGGTTGTTACTATCTTCCACACCAGTGCATCCGATCTGTCATGACAAAGGGGGCATGAGATTGTTGTATTTATCTCATGAATACCCTGTGGAGTATTTCAGTGAACTCAGTCTGGGCTGTTTGCTTCTATTCACCACCCCCAGTAAGAAAAGGACCATTTGCTTCTGTTCATCTTGTGTGCCGTTTCTTGTCAGAGAAAAAGCTGTATGAAACACACACAGTCTAAAAGGATTTTAGTGACATCTTGATTGTAACAACTTGAAAATACTCAGCTTTTAAGAAAAACTGATGTGTTACATTGTACAGGAGTTGAAGACACAGTAACATCCTCCTTAAAATTTTTCTTACTCCTATCCTTTGTCAATAGTTTCAGTCCTGAGGGAGAACAGCTGTACTTGGAAGAGCTTTTAAGAAACCACTGTATTCACTAGGACACCAATACCTATTGTAATAGGTCAGCGTATCTCCAGCTGTACTCTAATTTCCAGTAATAGACCTAATCTTCTAAGTCAGTACATGATTGCAGTTGGGAAGCCTGCATCATTGCACCAGGTAAATCCAATCTTGCCTCCCTCCATGCTTACCTCTGGGTCTATATATTTTTTTACAGGAAGAGTCCCCAAGCAGGAGTTGAGCATATTACTGAACTTCTGTGTTTAAAGAAATGGAGCAAATGTGCTTAAAATATTGTAAGAAAATATAAAACAGTCCAGAAAATACAAAACAACCTTCTGAAGTTTTACCTACGGCTTTGTAAATTACCTGGGCTTTTTAACACTGGTGTGATATGATAGTCGTTTTAAGTTCTAAACATATAAAACCTCATTTAATAGAATCCATAAGTAACACTTGTGACAAACAAGTGCCTTCTATCCAAAATTATCAGTTTATTCAAAACATTAAACAAATCCAGTGAGAACGGAATCTCAGAAATCTGTATGTTTAAATAAAAGACTTCATGTCTTTTATGCCAAAACAAAGGGCAAATTTATTATTTTCCCTGAAGATTCACAGGCAGGACCTGTGATTAGATCTCATCCAGTTAAAACTTAACAATTAATCCAAATTGCCTTCGAAAGATTTAGTGCATCGTGATGTACATAACAAAGAAGAAGAAATTTAAACTGTCAAGGGTCAGATTATACTTCTTTCACCCACCTTTACTGAACTCTGAGACTAAGCAACTTATTTCAGTGTTTTTGAAGAATGTGATTGTAATTGTTACAGCTAAGGGATTGTGGGAACAGGTCCCACATGAAGACAACAATTCAGTGAAGTATCACCATTGATCACACTTGTAAATTCGCAGTGGATTTCCCATTAGTTAATATGAATTAGCTGGTTGTGGCTGTTCAATTTAGGTTAATCCTAAATGTTTCACAGTGCATCACTAATCACTGAAAAAAACCCAACCCTTATTAAAAAGCACGCAGGTGCAAGCCATGGATCGCAGGGAATAGCTGCTTTCGCTCCACTCCGTGCATGTTCCCAAGCACTGATTGCTCTGCCGTGGTGTTTGCTTTGGATAGCTCCTAGCACCACCATCCATCCCGTCAAGTGGGACTTCTCCAGGGGCCCAACACACCTCAGAATCACAGCTCCCGGCGAGCAGGGAGACTCCGCTAAATGCTTCTTGCTCCCTGAGGATCCTGTCTCTTTCTCTGCTTTCTAATGTACCCTGGGGAACTCGGGGGCTCTGCTTTCTAACCACCACGCTGCTCTTTTGTCCTCCGTGCAAGGCCTTGGCAAAGCTTCTTTTCACATATGTCAACACTCGCCCTTAATTAGTCCTTCCAGCATAATGAGGCATGCCATCGCCAAATGGCTCAGTGTGCGGCTGTTCCTGCTGGAAGGACAAAGGGCTGGGGCAGCTCCTCGCCAGTGCTGCGGGAGCAGCTGGGCCGGCCGGAGCGGAGGTGTGGGCACAAGCCGGCTGTCACAGACACTGGCCCCATTCTCTGCTACTGTAGTCCCCGCTGAATGATGCATTTTGTCCGCTGCCCGTGCACGTAGATGCATAAACTCTCTTTTGTTCTTCAGCCAGAAGGGGAAAACTGCCTTGGCAGTAGGACGCATTGACTTAGCAGACAGAAGCCTACCCGCGCCTCCACGGGTGACAGCAGCCCCTTGCTCAGGGTCACCGGCCGCGGTGCTGAACCAGGTTCCTGTCTGGACATTTTGTCCCCTGCCCTCAGAAAACGACCCGCAGAGGGGAGAGGAGGGCCGGGTCAGGGTGCAGCGGGCCGTCAGCTCCGCCAGCCCCTGCCGCTGCTGGGAGGGCAGGGTTAGCAGCACGGGAAGCTACGCTTCACCCCACACAACCCCGCCGCTGCGGCTCTCCACGCCGCCCCATTCCCGACGCGGCACGGCCCTCCCCCGGCCCACCCCCCGACATGGCGGCCGCGGCCCCGCCCCTCGGCGCTGGGGGCGGAGCTTTGCCCCCCTCGGCCCCGCCTCGCCCGGTCCGGGCGGGGGCAGCGGGTGTCCCGGCCGTTGGCGGCCGCGCGTGCGCGGTGTGTCGCGGGACGCTGCCGAGCTGGCGCGGCGGGGAGGCCGGTGCGGGGCTGTGGTGGCGGCCGCAGGGTGAGTCGTTGTGGGGCAGCGGCTGTGCTGGCCGGGGCAGCGCGTTCCGCCCAGCCGCGCTCCTGCCGCTCCGACCGGGTCTGAACTTTGCCTGCGGCCTCTCTGAGGGGAAGGGCAGGCTGAGCCTTCTCGCTGCTTCCTCCTGGTCGCTTCACCCCGCTCCGCCGAGCGGCCCATGTCCCGTCCCGCGCGGAGCGAGGCGTCAGCGCGACGTCCCTTGGCGCAGGCAGGACGGGAGGAGGGTTGTTACCCGGGTCCGTCTCTCGGCGCCCCGGGGCTCTACTTACTCCGCCTTACAGCCGCTTTATGGTCTGGTCGTCTCTAACAGTGCCTCAGGCGCTGTCCCCCTTGGGGCCGGCGTGAGGTGCGATCGGTGTCTTTAGCACTGGCTTTGGAAGGAGGCTCGGAGCGTTGCCCCGTGCGGGGCTGGGCTGAGCGGAAGAAGCCCGGCCTGGGCACCGGGAGCGCGGGCAAACGCCGGCGCGGCAGCCGCGGGGTGGGCAGGTTTCTTTGCAAAGTGCTCAGCCCTTCCAGCTGGCGGGGGGGCAAGAGGTGTGCTGTGGTTTTACCCGGGCGTATCGATCGCATGCAGCCCACTAGGTTTGACGTTTATCTCGCTTATAAGTTGCGCTGGCAGTTTCTCTATAGCTACTTGTTTCTTTGTTGCACGGTAAGGCGCAGTTTTCAGTCATAATTTCTAGGTGGTGTAGTGATAGACTGCGCTGTGCTGTAAGTAGCTTTCAACTTCAGAAGTTCACTTTCTGCCAGTTTGTAAGGCAGATTTTCATGAGGACTGGGGATGTGTGTGTTTGCTTGTCTATTCCTGCCCTTCAGACCGAGGAAAGCATCAGAAGTAGT
Organism: Loriculus beryllinus; assembly: GCA_039877255.1. NCBI lineage: Eukaryota > Metazoa > Chordata > Aves > Psittaciformes > Psittacidae > Loriculus > Loriculus beryllinus. The sequence continues at coordinate 10,056 of JBCJKH010044120.1, forward strand.
TTCCGTTTGCTTTTCTTGCATTAAAATAGCCGGATGCGTGGGCTGAACAATACTGAGCGCAAAAATGCCTGCAAAAACTTAGTATGCCTGTAACGGTGTAGGTGAGAGCTGCTTGTTTCATCTATGAAATGTCACTGCTGGGTCAGCGGCCTGTTCCCCATGGAGCCCGTTACAGGGCTGGAGCTTCAGCTGGTAGAGGACCTTTGGGCCTGGAGAAGCCAATCTGAGCTGGGAAAGGCCAGGAGTATCCTCCCACAGTTACTAGATGTGGCTGTGGTGGGCTGCTGCTAGCTTCTGCTGCTTCCACCTCCAGAGATTAAATTTAAAATGCAGAAAGTTCCAATCTGTGCTACTTTTTATTACCCAAAAACTACATACCAGAACTCTTAATGTTTCAAGTGTCAGCTAAGGATGACTGTCAGAAGTTGGCAGGAGAGGTTGTTTGTGCTGGTTGGGTTGGCTTGCTGAAGTGCTTGCAATGCAGTCTGATCATTATCTCCTAATGGCTTTTTGGTCATAATAAATGTCAGTATGCTGTATAGGGTGATTTCTTTACCTTGATACATTAACACAAATGTTTCTTCTAAGCGTAATTGCTGTTGTACTTTAGAAGGAACAGTGAATTTCACAGCTGACCAGTTATGAATACTGTTCAGGCACATTTGAGGCCAGCCTAATGTAGCAAAAGAATTAATTTGAAGAGCTGCTTCATTGTGTCTCTCTTTAACAGCTCTGATGACATGTCACAGGGAATCAACAAAAGCAGATGGCTGGAGGTGGCTCTTGTTGTTTTGGGGAGTACTCTGTTGAATAGCGAAAGATAAGAAGATAAGCATATTAACACAAAAAGTACTTCGTGCTAAAGTGTGTTAAAACTTAATTTGAGAGCATATTGAAAAGTGCTGTTTTTTAAGCACATATATTCAGTATACTTACTTGATACTGAGAGTTCCTTTTTCCAAGTGCAGGTACAAATTTCCAAGTACAATGATCAGATATGCTTGTAAAGTCATAACATACCAGCACAGCCTGGTAAATGTAATGTTCTGGCAGAACATTCAGGGGAGATGACTCTACCTTATCTTGTGTGACTTATCGAAGGTGTGCTGAGAATAATGTTTTGACCTAATGTATAAGACCGTTGGTTATGTTGAGGGCTGCCTGAACTTTAAAACTTGTTATGGACATATTTATTGACTGAATGTATTTGGCCATCTTGGGGGTTTTCTGAAGACTGATTATATAATGCATTCCTACAGAAGGTGTCTCACGAGGAATTAACTGGTATCAACCTCTTGAGGAGCAAGAATTAGTACCGAATAACTGAATGGCTTTTCTTGCTAGTGCTGCAGTGAATATTGTTTCCCCCTAACTTCTTCATCTTCTTAAATTAGGTGTCAAGACCACTAAAAATTTATTTTATTCTCACTGTGCTTTTCAGGAGAACAGTGGCCGTTACTGCTTACTTTGACACTATCTAAGAGCCATGCAGAATGTCATGGCTTCATTCCAAACATGCCAGGAGCAGAACATCATCTGTGTAACCTGTACTCATCAGTCTTCAGGAGTAACTCTTTAAACACAGTAGCAGTTTAAGATTTGGGAGGCTTTTTCTGATTTTAGAGTGATTCTGGGTTTTCTGTATGGATTTTTTTTTTTGGGAGGGGGGGATATGTCTCTGTCCTTCTGTGACTTTCTGTAACTTTTTTTCAGAGAGCTCAGAACTGAGTATAATAAGATCAGTATGGGATTCTGCATTTCTTTGACTCAGCAGACTAATCCTGTAGTATATTTAGTACTTGCAAATCCAGATTTCCCTTCCAGCTAAATGGGAGACCAGAAATTCACAGTTTTGGGTATGCTGCACCAATATGCTGAGGTATGGTAGGAAGCAGAACCTGACAAATCTTGCACCTTTTGATAACACATACTGTCGAGATGAAGGTCATTAGAATGCCTGCAGTGGCAATGCAGTTTTTCCGCAACTGTCTCAGTGTGTGAAAAATCAGTGGCGTTTAAAATCATGTGGCTCAGAAAAGGCATATGATATTTTTGCTTAGCATAAGTAAGGGCATGTATCTTCAGTTCACATTATTATTGTGGAATTTATTTTGTACATTTCTGAAAATGTAACCTTCCTTTTGAATATCTGAGACAGATGCATGGTTCATGTGTCATTAAATTAGAAGCTGCAGGAAAACAAAGAACCATCTGGAGACTTGGTGGGGGGCATTTGGAGGTTTCTGGTTAAATGTACTATCAACACAGGAAAAACTATAGTGTTTCAGCTACAAAAGGACGCAGAGTGTGCTGAGCATTTTGTATAATGGTTATAGTTTGGTGTTTTTTTAAACCATCTTCTTTTCATAATTAGGTGAAGCACCAGAATGAAAGACATGGACAATATCAAAACTGTCAAGACAGAATGGTAGGTGCCGGTTACTCCCGCCCTATTTTTCCTCTTCCTTTGCTATTGCTGTTTGAGTGTCCTGCAGTGACTTTTCAAACTTTATGTTAATTTTTTGTGTCCACCTGCTCCACATTCATTGAAGTTTAAAATAGTTGTTTTGCTAAAAGATTTTTGACATACCTGCAATGTTTTCAATATGGAAAAGGCTGCGTAAATATTTTTATTTAAAGTTGAAAGACAGCCTGCAAAATGCTAACTCGCTGTGCCTCTCTGTATTTGATATGCAGGTGTTTGGTTTTCCAGTTCTGTTTCCAAGGTAAATTATTAGTGAATACCCAGATTCACACTTCAAGTTTCTTTTGTTCCATTAGGAAACTAAACTGGGGACAGCCCATGTCTGAAATCTCTTCTTTCAGGTTGTTGAGTTTTTCTTTTGTTTAAATATGTTAATCTGTAGGCATTTCTTAGTGGTGCGTAGATGCTGTGCAAACAATTCCTTTTTATGCAAATGTATCTAATTACCATTCAAGTAACCATTGCTGCCCTTGAATTCAATGCAGTTTTACATAAAACTCGATATCTTTCAAGAGCTGGGGTTTTTTTCTCTTCTGAATTGCTTAAAATAGACTTTTCTGAATCTCCAATAGGAACAACTTCTGCAATGTTTACCAAAAGCTGCATAATCCTCTTACTATGGAAAGGATCTAAACTGAAAGATAGTTATTCATTCAGGTTGCATATTTCTGCATTTTGATTGGTGAAAATCGAACAGAAATGGTTGTCATGTATGCAGTGTTCTACAAAAAGATGTAGTTGATGCACTTTTTTTAATAACTGTCAGTCTCCACGGTACTGAAGTCTCCTATTGCATTTCTTCAGTGTGCTAAAGTGGTGTTGAGTTGATTTTTCTTGAATTTCTCTTATGTACTTTCAAGGACAGCAATGATGGTTCTGTGATGGTGATGGGGAGGTCGAGATAGGAGTGGGGAAGTAAATCCTCAGGCAGTTTTCTGTGCATGGTTTTCAAAGCTTATGGCAAAGGAAGTCACCCAAACCTGTATTGTAGAAATGCATTAAGGAAGGCCTTTCGCTGGTGTACAGCTACGTGTTTGAGGGTCTGAATTAGAAGTATGAATCATCTAACTTGCATTCCTTGCGCTGATACCAAGTTTAGAAGCTTCTGCATAGATGAATTCACCTTTTCTATTGTAATTCTTTAATTTGTGCTTCTGAAATGCAAATAGTAGCAGTAAGAGATTCATAAGTTTCTAGAAGAGGCAGAATACAGAGTTGACCTGATGTTTTGTAACAACTGAGTCACCTGGGTGTGGGGAAGCATCCCTTTTACACCTCTTGGTACTGAGCTTCTAGAGTAACTGCTAGTCTTCTAACCTGTTATCCAAGGCTTCATTTTGTTTATGCCTTTATTTTGCAGGTGTAAATCAGGAACCAATGATCAGATTTTGAATGGTACAGAACAAAGCTGTGAATACTTTGTAGATAATCTTTTTGAAGAAGCCCAGAAGGTTGGTGCTATATGTATGCCCCCAACTACAGTCAAGAACCAGGTAGGCAGAGAAGAAAAAAATACTCACGTTTGAAGTAACGGCACTCCAGGATTACGACAGAAAACATGTTAGAAGTCCAGCAGCCTCATCCAGTGCATCTGTAAATAAGTAAATGCGCATGGAATTCAGACAGCAGGAAGAATATCTCCCATTTCTTAGTCAGCCAGGCCTATGCTTCAGTGCTTCTGGCTCTTATAGTGGGTTTAGTGTTGTTCTAGGACTTACACTGGCATAGGCTAAGGCAATTCTGTTTTATTAGTAAGGGGAGTGAACTGATCATGAGGTGCAAGGAATCATGACAAGTACTGTTGCATAAGAAGTTTAAGAGTTGTAGCTTTTTCCATCTAGAGGCATAGCCCAGATTTTTTTTATTCTCTCTCATTTGTATAGTTGTGGTAGTAGTGGAGTGTTTAGTATGGGCTTTTATCTCAGTGATTCTGTCCTTTTCGTATTTTTCTGGTTTTCCTCAAAGACTGGACAGGGGCTGGAGAAACAGCCATGTAGAGCAAAGACGCCAAGGAGAAATTTGCAGTGGGCATTGCTGGAAATCATGTTAGTTGATCCAGGAAATTCCAGTTCTGAAATAGTGTTCCATGGCAGTACTTCTGTCAATGTCTAAATGTGGAGTTGGTGTGGAATAATTAGTCTGTGTTAAACTCGCGAACTGGCTTCCTGTAGAGGAACTCTCCCATGGTGAGAACTTCCGTATGCATAGGTGCCATAAGACACAAGACTTAAAGGAATCTCATTTCGCTGAGTGTTGCATGCCTTTTTGACAGACTATCCAACCAAAAGAGAAGGTATTTTATTCAGCAGTTTGCCCATGCTGTGTGTTCTATCAGTCATCAATGTGTTTAGCAATCATCTTCTAACAAGTTAAACTGCAAAAAAGGCAAATAAAGATGAAATTGTAAAGTACTGTCAAGCCTGGTTCAAGCTGATTTCCAGCTGAGGTGAATTCTGCATTTGTACCTGCTTTATATACCTCATATGCAGCCAAGTATCTGTCAAGACAAGGTTATTTCAGGGATCCGATCTTGATGGTCAAATGCTCTTTAAATGGTGTGATGCATAAATATGAAAATGTAATCCTAAGTATATCCATGTTAAAGTTGAAGAAATTTTAGTGAATATTGTGAAGGCTACAAGTTAAAGTAGTGAATGTTTTCTGCCAAAGCTAGCAAGCTATTGTGATTTTTTTTTCATTACCCTAATACCAGTGTTTTGAATGTACCAGGAATTCCAGAGTGACAAAAATGTATGATTGTCTGAAAGTAAATTTTCTGATACTTGCTGCATTTCCTGAGTGAAAAGCTTCTGCATGAAGTATTTCAATGCTTTACTTGCAGAAAATCCTCCTGAATTATTAAAACAGGGCTTTACCCAAATAAATCCCCAGCTGGACTATTCTAGTTGCTGGTGTTCCAGCACCAGGCATGTGTGTGCTCTCAAATTAGCTCTTGAAGAGTTGCAGCTGGCTGGGATATTCCAGGTCTTTTTTTTATTCTTTCTTTTTTTTTACTGCTGAATTGAAGGAATTCCTGACATAGGGAAGCAAAATGATTGGGGAAGGTTTATTTCTAACTCTGATTGACACAAGATATTTAGAAATGTCACTTACCCCTTGCAGTTGTTCTGCCTGCTGGCACAGAGCTGAAGCAGATTATAGGAAGCTTTCTCTCGGTATTTTTAGTCCATGCAGTGGATGATTTACAATTATAGGGTGCTGTGGGTATACCAAGCTGTTCTTACATCAGTGGTGTTATGAGAATTGTTCTTACTTTATAGGTTGATGTAATCATTAAACTTTGGAAAAACGGGTTTACAGTAAATGATGGTGAACTTAGGAGCTACGCTGATGTTGCAAACCAGCAGTTCTTGGACTCCATAAAAAAAGGGTGAGTTTTGTGTTCTTAATCAGCCTGAGTTAGTGTGCTTTGGATAGTCCTTAGCTTATGCTCTACATTTTTTACATATCTGCTTGGCTTTGCTGCACTGCAGTATCCCTGTAGGAGTGCAGGCCGCCGCCTGACTCAGTTCCTGCAGTGCTAATGGCTGTTTTAACATCAACAGGTTTAATATAGCTTTCAGTTGCAGCACTCATACAGTTGCTGATGAAATAGATAAAAGTGAGTGTTGGTGGGGGGCACAGCAGGTGCAGAATGAAATAACGAATAAATCAGAGTACCCAGTAAGAGCTACTTATCAATGGTACTTTGGCTAACGAACTCAGTGCACAAGTGGTTTAGCATTTCTGGTTTTATGGTCTTTGTTTCTTTTTATTGATGAAAAGCCCTAAATGGGCACAGTTTATCCATATAACATCAAGAAACTGTGATCAGTCTTAAATTTCAGACAGCTCTCCCAGTCCGAACTTGCTATCTCAGTCATTTGTGTGTAGCAGTCTTACTGTTATCCCTGTGTTATCAGGATAGCATGATTTGTGTTATTTGCTAGTGTTTGCAGTGTTACTTTAAAAAAGCAAGTTGACCATACAAATCAGTGTAATTTTGAGCCTTTAATTTGTAGTCTGTTTCCTTACCCTATTCAAATGCAGAGGCAAATAAAATTTTGTGGAGAATACAATGTAATAATTCCTCTTCAAGTATGGGAAACTACTAAGCCATTGTAAATTTTGTGTTTTGCATACTTTGCTAGCTCATCAAAACCACTATTTTTACACTATTTCTCCTCTGTAGCTGTTGCCTGTGTTAGTTGTAATAGCAATTAACTGCAGTGTTTGAAGTGCTTTGCTTGCTCTGTGTGCATGTATCAAAAGTTTGCTGCCTTTCTTCCAGTGTTTGCTTGTGAGCATACTAATTACAGGATGATTCCTGAATAATTGTTGATGGTAGAGGAGCACTTAGTACAGCCCCTGTGCCAGCTGAGCCCCACCACCCAAAAATGTACTGTCTGCATCAGAGCTCATAGACAAAGGCATTGTTGTGTTCTGCGTAATGCAAATAAAGCATTACTGAGGTGGTATTAGTACACTAGAAGTGTAGCTATTGGCAATGATCTAATTTTTAAAAGCTGAAATTCATGTTTATTTGTAATTAAACACATTGTGTCTAAACTCGGTTCTTTCTCTTTAAAAGCCAATAGTCTTTTTTCTTGTTTCATTATGGGGATAAATGCAGCGATGTATGGCAATACTGAACTTCCTGCACATCACATGCTTTGGAGTGGTAACTGCTGAGTAAATTTAAACATCATTCAACTTGCATGGTAATATCTTTATTATTTGCTTTTTAGTTAATTTGCAGTTCAGGGACTTCAGATACCTGTTTTGTATACTGAAGATGGGATATGCAGTGTAGCAGCTCCTTTTATGACTTTTATTTTTTTTTTCTTAAGGGAACTTCCATTTGAGCTGCGGAAAGTTTTTGATCAAGAGGAGGTAGATGTGAAAGTGGAAGATAAAAAACATAAAGTGTATTTGTCATCACAAAAGCCAGTGTTTCATCCTTTTTCCGGACACGGTTACAGATTAGGAAGGTGAGTAGTCTGACGTGATCTGTGACTGAGTATCTGAAGGGAGCTATACCTATGGTAAAGGATCTCATAATTCAGGTTGGAAGTGATCTCTGGAGCTCTCTAATCCAAGCTCCTGCTCAAAGCAGGATTAGGTGTGGGAGCAGGTGAGGTTGCTCAGGTTTTTATCAAGTTGGACTTTGAAACTCTGTATGAGTGGAAGCTGTGCAGCCTGCTTCAGTGCCGGACTGTCCTCATAGGAAAGAAATTTTTCCTGTGTCAGTCAGACCGTCTCTTATTTCAGTTTATGTCCACCGTGAAGAGCTTGGCTCCCTCCTCTGGATGACCTTCTGTAGGCCCTGGCAAGCTCCTGTTAGGCTTTGTCATCCTTAAGACCATCTCTTCCAGAGGCTGTACAATCTCTCCTCATCCAACCTCTCCTCACAGGGCAAATGCTCCAGCCTGTGGCTATCTTGGTGGCCCTCCATGGAACTTGCTTCAGTTTATTTTGGGTACCAAATCTGAGAGCAATATTTAGGTGTGTCTGATATGCGTTGCATGGGGCATAACTGGCTCTGGCAATCTACTGTCTGCCAGTCAATACAACCAGGATGCTGTTGGCTTTCTTTATTCAAGGTCTTAATATTAGCAGAACTGTTTCCAGCTGAAAGGCTGTCACTGTTCTATTCTGTGATTCAGAAGAAAAGAATCTCTTTTAAAGCTATATGTACAGTACATTTTGCAAGAAGAGTGGAATATGACAATCCTATAAAGGGAAATGAAGTAGTAAGGTTATTCTGCATTCTCTTAAAACTCCTTAGTATTTAACCATATATTTATTGCAGTAAGAATTATACTGTGTTACAGCAATCATCTTTTGTTTACTTCGTGAGTCTCTTATGGTTGGAAAGTGTCATCCACTAATGCCAATGCTAAAACTGGACTTGATTTATAACCAAACAGTACTGTATTTTGAAAGGCTGTTGCAGAGGGGCAGGCCAGGAATTCATGTATTTGATCCCTGTGACTTTTGCTTCCTCCAGCCAAATTGTCTGTTTCACATACCCATGTGGTGTAAGACTTGCATGCCTATAAGGGCAGACTTCAGCCTAGGGAACAGAACCCATTCAGTGACAAGAAGCCTATAAGAAGCCTTCACAGGTGGGACTGCATAGTGACCTGCTGGGTGGCTTGGCAGATTGCAAAACCTTAGGTGAAGAGCTGTTCTGATTAAGCAGAAAGGTCTTGCTGCTAAGGCCCAGTGTTTACTCTGAGGGAAAGCATGGCCTGGGTAGGAACAGATGAGGCAGCAGTGTAAGAAGATAATAATGTGTAGAATCAGAGACTGATAATAGTAAAGGATGAGTGGTTCCAGGCTGTCTCAGAGAAGCAAGTATCTGTTTTATCAGATTTATCTGTTTCTGTAGCACAGTCCGTTCAGTTGCTGCATGCTTGAGTAGATACGGTCAATAGGGAAAGTCTTCCCTTGAGAGATGGATGAAATGCTGCAGGACTTGATTTTGGTAAAACTGAAATCCTGAGCAAACGAGTCAAGAGCTTAACCTTATCTGACAGTAGACCTGTATATAGCAAAAGCAAACTGTCTTTAGTGTACTGAGTTTCTGCTGCTAACCATTGCTAAATGGGGGGGTGTTCTATTGCTTGTCATGCTCTGTCATGCCTACAGCAAGTAATGATCTTGCTTCCCAAAAGGCAGGTTAGTCTCTGGGAGCATGCTGTTCTGTGGATTTCAGTTCACTGGTCTTGTACACTGAGACATCCTACAACTTGCTCAGCATTTTTTTTTTCTTTATGGACTAGATAAAATGCCTTTTTTATCTCCTCTTGCTCCAGTGATATGCTATCAGAGCCTTTCCTTTAAAGATTAGTAAATACTTTTGTTGATGTTGGAAACATGATTTGTAAGTGCTCTTACTCAATAAACTGGTGCTCACTTCCTGATGTTAATAAATGTCCATTGCATATGCTACTCTTTCAGCAAAAATCATTGTGGGGAAATAGTAGTGGTGCCGAGACCTGTAAGAAGTTTTGTTTTACTCTCTTCCCACAGTTGCATTTGTGTGCTTAATCAGAAATGAGCCATACGACTGAACAGTTTACTTCAGCTTATGAGCTAGTAAAAGTTCTCCTTTGCAAAACCACTTTTTTTTTAGTAGTCTGTAGATTTTCTGCCAGTGTTCCTAGGTGGAGGGATTACGTGGCAGATGAACCACTATGAATTGGTCTGTTGAGTGGCTCATTCTAGCTTTTCATAGAGGGAAAAATGGAGGAACTAGAAATATAGTGGTTGATTTAACTCACATGAGCTTGATACCTCTGTTTGTTTTACTGGAGAAACAAATGAGACTTATTTTCCAATGTACCTTATGAACCCATATGATTGATTGGTGGTTTGGCTTTGCAGACAAAGATTTGGGAAGGGTTTAGTCACGCTTAACCCAAGCTAGTTAGGCCCTGGCAGATGAAACCATATAACTAATAGATATATTCTGGTTTGTCCACCACCATTCAGCTGCATTCAAGAGTCTGGGATTATAACAAGATTTGTGACTACACTTTTCTGTTCAGCTTATCAATGCATTTTAAGGACTGCCTCAGAAGCATGTTAATTAAACTGTTGACTGAAATCCCTTGTAGCAAAGTGGCCTTGCTCTATAACTTCATTAGAGTAAAACACTGTGTGCCAAGTTTCTTAACCGTTAGTCACAGTAAGGTATAATACCTAACTCTTGGGGTTCTTATTTTTAGAAAATTGACAGGAGGCTCTTATGTCTCTTCAATCTTTAGTTTACATTTTTTTTGTGTAATCTTACAACAGAAATAAGCCTTTAAAAGGGGTGATAATACTTTGATCTGAGGCTAATAAGAGACTTAAGTTCTTGCTTTGTGATTTTGGTCAAAACTCCCACCACTAGATGGTTTTATCTGTCAGTATCTGTCAGCAAAGTTACTAAGTATAGGAATGCTTTAAACTTTGGTGAATATAGATCTTCTGACTTTCTCTTGCAGCTTCATTTATCATATTGCCTGCAGTTTCAGACATACATGCTATTGAAAGAATCCTTTTCAGTGCCTACCACAAATTCTGAGATGGGACTGTGAGGGAAATTGGTTTGAGAATGACACCAAAATCCTTATCCATTTAAGACAGTTCTGTGAACTACAACTGTGACTAAGCTACAGTGTAGTTGAGCCCAGGCTAAAACAGCTGCCTGGCAGCTGCATGGCTGACTACCTCTCCAGCCTCCACTATACTGGGGGTCAGCTGGTACACACATAACTGCATATGCTTCAGTGTCTGGATCTGGAACTGAGCACCAAGGAACTGATGAAGTAGACAGCAAATGCTGATCACTGGTGGACTGAAGTAGGGCTTGAACTTTTGTGGAGGTTTTTCACTTTGCTCACAAGACTGTTTAACAGTGGTGATGGTGCTCAAGTGTTTTTTCCAGATCTGGAGGACAGTTAGGTTTTATTTTGTATTTTGGTCAAGCATGAACAGAGCCTGGGTGTGAAATAAGTAAATTGGTAGAGGTAGGTGAGTGATAGTAAGTCACCTGTACTTGGAGGTTATTGTACAGATGTGCCTCTTGGAATATGCTGGTACCAAGTTCTTGTGCCCCAGCTAATTTCTGTGTAACACAAAACAATTCTGTGCTTCTCATCTGCCTCCAGTTGCAATGAACATCACTTACTGCTCACTTAGGAATGAGATTCCTTGAGTCTCATTCTTTTTGCAGAGTTTCAATGGAAGAAATAAAAAGTGCCTCTACTGGCTGATAGCCTGGAAGTGAGAGCACTTAACTAGGCAGTGGGTCATAAGTTTTTTGAATACCTCAGACTGAGCAGGACTTTTGAGCCCAGGACTTTATTAGCCTGAATATATTCAGTCCTTAGCCATATTTATTTGAGTAATAAATTTGCTGTGATTTTTCTGCTTTATGATTAAACTAAGACACGTACAACAACATAAGGATGCAAAGCAGGTGTAGTATTAAGACTGTTGGTCTGTGGCCATTGGTTACTGATTGCTCTCTCAAGAAACAGTATCTCATCAATTTTCTGTGCTAAGAGAAAGCTTTTCAGCAAACCATCGTGAAGTGTTTGTGTAGTTGGTGACCACAGTTGAGCTCAGAAGAAATGGTAACTCCTTAAATCACTGCTATTGTTTTGCAAGCAAACATCTGGTTATACTCATGTGGGCTGAGGATATGCCTGTTGGATCAGGCTTTCTGATGACTTAAACAGTACATGCTGAACAAGCTTAGTCCTGAGAGCAGCAGTGAGCTCTAGACATTTCTTCAGAATAAATTTTTTTGCCAGTAATTTATTGTTTTTAAGACCACGCACTTGGACTGAGGTCCCTGTATTCTGTGAAGTCATTTCATGGATCTTTGCCCTTGTGGTAGTGACTTAGAAAAAACCCAAAATGCAACGCTGTGTGCATCAGGCTGGGTTTTTCACATGAATTCAGTTTCTCTGATAGATGAGTAATGCTTCTAAGCTGAAATAGATGCTCCTGGGGTCTAAATCGAGGCTAACAGCATTCACTGAAATTGAATTACTGTAATCACATTACAGTGAAAAATTAACATTGAGTATGCAAATTCAATACTCAAACCCCTTAAAGTTTCACCTGTGTGATTAGAGTACAAAAAACACATGAGGAATGCTCAGACTGTTTCATCTCTTGTGTATTCCTATTTAATCCTTTGATATTTAAGTTCCCTTCCATCTTGTAAAAGTTTAACATGAGCAAACTGAAATTCTTTAGCATGGTGAAGTCTTCAAGAGAAAGTATTGGCATAAAGTTCAACAGAAAAGCTGACATTTATGTTGGTATTCTATATTTGTTAGAAGTCGTCAATGTACCCTGAACAGTGCAGAAAGCTCCAGAAGCAAAGATCTGGAGGGAGGTTCAAGCTCACATATGTACACAGAAGGCATAACCTTATCTGGCTTTTCTTTTCAGTGCTACTCCAAGGATAATCTCCAAAGTAACAGATGATCAGCAAGGACCTGACAACAAAAGGCATCTCCCTTTAGTACCCTTAAACACTTTGGAGCCTATCACTAACATCCAGATCTGGTTAGCTGATGGAGAAAGGATAATTCAGAAATTTAATGTTTCTCACAGGTAAGATTTATTTTAGCACTGTCATAAGCATTTGCATCTGACCTGCTTGTCTTATGCCTGTAGGCATGAAAAGTCCCTAATTCTGTGAATCATCTTACCTCCTCAGTTCACGAAACACTGGACTGCTGTTCAGCTCCATCTAGAAAACCACCTTTCAGATGTTAAGAAACCTTTTAGCTGATGAGAGGAACATATGTGAACATGTGAACTGATGTTAATAGACAGCACATAACTGAGCATAAATAAAAATCTTAGGCAACTGTACGAGTTGTTGGTAGGTTAGTGGAAGTTAAGGTGTATGTATTGCTCATTACTAGAAGAAACAGCTTTTTAAGATTACAGATCTCTCACAAAATGACTGCACCTGGAGCAAATTGCTTAGCAAAAAGCCTGCTAGTCAGTGGGCACAGACAACACCACAGGTGCTGGAGGGTATGACTCTAGGGTTGAGCCACAGAAACATCCTGGGAGGGCCAAAGTCAGCGCACTAGGCAGCAGAGGTTCGTCACTGGCACATCAACATGGACACACTAGAATGTATGCAGTGTGTTTAATTCTTAAGTGGTAAAATTTCCAGCTCTCAAAGAGGCTTATAAATGGGGATTACATAAGAAGGTACTGGCACAGCATATGTCTGCAGGAGCTTTGAGAAAGTAGGATTAACTGTTTAACTTGTAGATCTGCTGTCTTTAGAGACCTTTCTCAAATTTTTAATTTAAGAAATTACTCCAGTACTAGACAGTCACATCAGAGAAAGATTATGTTTCCTGTGCTTCTCTGTGAAGCAATTTAGAAGTGATCATAGCTCTAATACAATCCAGGCTGCTGTCAAGGTAAACCGTGCATGTCTTTGTGACTGGTCAGAAAAAATGCTCAGCAGTCAAAGGTTAACTTTTTCTTTAACTTGTACTAATTTATTACTGCTAGTGGCATAAGGTATGAACTAAAACACTGTTGCAATGTATTGCTGAAGGATGAACTGCTATTTCAGCTATAAATACTTCACTGAAGGGCTTAATATCTTAATTATTTCAGGTTTCACACATTTAAGCATGTTTAGAACCTTTTTTGTCTTCATGGTACATAGCATTTTGAACAGCTGCTAAGTGCTTTTGGAGGAGGAAAAGAAAGTGAGATAAGCAGAACAACCACCTTACCAATGTGATGCTCTTTTTGAAGTAGTTTGAAATAAATACTCCATCATAACCTATCCTTTCATCATAAGATCAGCATATTTGTGCTACAGACAGTATTTGAGTATGACCTAAGGGGAAATAGGAGGAAACCCATGTAGAGTCCAAAGCCTTAAGCATTACAATTGTGTGTGTAGCACTCCTTTCCATGGAGAAGCAGAAAACAGTCAACTCTTTGTTAATTAAACTGTAGGTCAATAACCTGTAGCATATATATATATATATATATATATTGCAGTGCCTTGAGTACATAGATTGCTTCTACCCTTTTACAAATAGAGTGTGTATGTGCCACAGTAACTGCTACTTTAGATAAGACTTGGCTCGTGATGAAAGACTGAGGTTACAGCATTGGGACTGTAGTATGGAGAGTCGAGGAGGCATGACAGTAAAGCAACCAGCAGAGCAGTGCTGTAGTAACAGCACACCTAGCACTGTCTTGAGTTGAGCTGTGTTCTTAAGTAGTTGCGAAGTTAGCATCGGCTATGGAGCCTGGACAGGAATTTGTCCATCCTAAAGCAGGTAGCTGGCAGCCAATTGCCTGAGCTGCAACTTTGATATCATGCATGTAGACACCTGTAAATGGCAAAATCAAAATTTATTCCTGCTTCAGGTTTTTCAGGCTTTAAGCCTGTAAGACCAAACATTGTCTCTTGATTAAGGCCTGCATGCACAGGAATTAAAACCTGGCTATATCTGGCCTAGTAAGTGTGGCTAAGCCGTGAAGGTCATCTGTGGTACCTAACTGTTGGGATGGTTTTGCCCAAGCCAACTAGCAGTTTTTCAATTGATATCTAGGCTTGGTTTGGATCTTAGCTCAGGTCACTGAGTATTCCAGGATGCAGTAAACCCCACTGGCTACCCTGTGCATGGGAGAGAGGAAGGATGAGTTTAATAATTTGTCAGTAGCAGGAGGCTGTCAGCTGGCCTCAGGATGAGGGAATGACCATTGACAAAATGTTTGTTTTACTGGTATAGATGTATCCTGTCAGCTTCATTTTCTAATTAAATTGGTCAATCCTGACTCTTCCCTAGCAAAACCTTGGTCTTGCTCACTTGTTGCAAGGCTCTTCACAAGAGGCAGCTTGAATCTGTAATGAATTCACTGATGCACCTGCTTGGGTTGAAGGAGACTGTATTTAGACCTAGATAAGCTATCCAGACAATTTTGGAAACCTTTTATTTCTTTTTTTTGGTGTTATGGTTCTGCTACATGTACCACACATATGTTTAATTCTGCCTCTTGGCTACAGAAACCTCAGGTAAGGGCTCCACCACCTGGTTAATAAATAGTAGGCTTGTGTAGCTACCATCTGAGCCACAGGGAAGCATTTGAGTGCTCAGAGTAAGATACTCATCCTTTTTTCCCTTGGGAATACTCTGAGCAGATGAACCTTGGTCATTGCCTCCCAAGTGGATCATGCACTTTAGGATTCCATCCATCTATATACTCCTCCATTTCTGCACCATCAGCTATTTCATGAAGTGGTTGTCTCATTCTCTTTTTGTGGTGACTCTGTGTTGTGCATATGGTCTGTGTTGGCAGTGGAGTGCTCTAATTCTGAATTCTCTTTCTTTCTTCTCAGAATAAGCCATGTCAGAGACTTCATAACAAAGTATCAAGGATCAGAGGGAAGTGTCCCCTTTACGCTGACTACTTCGCTGCCGTTTCGAGAGCTGCGAGATGAGACGCTCACACTAGAGGAAGCAAAGTTGCAAAATGCAGTTGTTGTTCAGAGACTTCAGAAAACAACTGAACCTTTCAGGCTCTTAGTGATGAAAACACCTGACAATGACTATAAAACTGCTGCTACACCCAATGGGCAGCTCAAAAATGAGCAAAAAACCACTATCAAAAGTACATGATCAAATTAGCTTTTAACTGGCCAAAACCTGCATGCAGGTGGAACTAGACAAAACCAAAAATGTAACCAGCAATATCTGGATGCACCCTCATCCTCCCGTACTGTGCTCTTAGAGAGCAAAATTTGTGCTGTGCTATCATTTGCTGTAATAGAAGTATTTTAAACTAAATTTGGTGGTCAGAGACTGGCTATAATGTACCAGAAGTAACTGTAGAACAGATCATCCTTAGAATTTCCTTAAGTAGAAGGCTTCTAAGTTCTTTAGTGAGTATATTTAAGTGGAACAGTTCTCTGACACTTAATTACTACTGACAGCACCTTTTAAGGAACGAATAGTATTTATTTTTGCACTTTGGACAGTGAGACTGAACTGATTGTTTCACTTACATTTTAGAGTAAGCTGCTGCAGTTTGCATTCTTCTCACAGTAACTTTTAGGCAACAGATGTTCAGGGAGGCTCACATTTGAACTCTTACCTAACATGTAAACCTTCAGTATCTTCAGGATTTAACTTTTTTCACAAGATCTGCAGTGTAATGTTCTGTCAGGTCTTCACATGGTGGTAGGTGCATGGGTGAGAAGATGGAAATGAGGTAGTCCGGCGCATACTGCATATGAAGTGCCTCGAAGAGAGTTCTGAAGGAATTGTTAGTACTAGTACTAGTGGTAGAGAGGGTTTCTGACTCTTTTGTGCTGCTTAGAGATTGTGATGTCAAACTACCTAGCTCATTAGGATAGAAATCCACTTTTATAGCCTTGTCGCACAAAACCTTCAGTTTTTGTGGAGATTACCGTACAGAATAGTGGCTTAGACAGATGTAGTTGGCTTCATACTATGTATCTACCTGTGTCCTGAACTGAGACAATAATTGCACGTGGCCAAGTTTCAAAGACGTTGAAAATCCTTATTTGAAAATTGAGGTTTCTTTCCTTTTCCCCTCACTCCCCCTGCCCCATTTCCAACCAAATTGATTATTTTGGTATTCATGTACTTGATGCATAAAATCTGTGGCCAACTATTCCATGTTTTGCTAAAGGAGATATCAACATAAAGATTAAATATTTTGTACTGTGTTTGCCAAGTAGCTTGTGGGTTTCTGAATGGAACTAGAGTCTCTAGTAAGACTTCAGTGAGTGCTGACTAGTCTGTATTACCTATGCAAATGGATGCTTGTTGGGGTTGTAATTCTTTTGCATTGTTAAATGAAAGATGGGTTTGAGATTTCCTGGTTTTCTTCTAAATAGAAAAATTATTTAATTGGACTGACTTGAATTCCATAAATGTTCTGTTACTTCAAACTAGACATGTGCTTGCTTCATTCCCAGGAATGTAAAAACTCTTCCGCTTCATCATCTCTCCAGGTATGTTTGAGGGCAGTGAAATGAAAGACAACTGCACAAATATCTATTCAGTGTATTCAGAAAGCAAATCTCGGAAACCTATGCAGTTAACTGTTCTCAGTGCTATAATGTTGATGTGCTGCTGTGTCATTCAGGTTTATGTAGCAAATAATCCAAGTAAATTTTCTTTGTTCTTGCACTGACTCCTCTACTATATGAAAAGCCGACCACATCTCTAGTAGTAGGAGGAATGTGCAGACAAATCTACAAGTAAAATTGAAGAGACAAGTCATTCACAGACACAGATCTAACCCTCAATCTGCAGAACTTCCAGAACAGTGAATTTTGTTAATCGGTGCTTTTGAATTTGTCTTAATGTAAAACTACTGGAAAACCTTACATGCTTGATTGTGAGCTCAGTTGTTCTTATCTAAAAAGTTCCATGAAATGTCAAAATATATACAATTCAAGCTAGTCATAGTCAAATTAGTATATGATAGTCAAAGTAATATACTATTCCTGCATTTACAGCATAGAAATTCAAAGGAGCAATTAGAGTAAGATTGATAAGGAGGGGAAGTGTCAAATTTTAACATAGGTAAATCCATTTTGCTTGTTATCAAAAATCATGGTTTTGGAAAGGAGTAGTATTTCAACACTGATTCATGTCTGCTACCAGTATCATAAGAGACTGGGTAGTTTGTCTGGCTATCTATTGTACTTTACTGAAATAGGCTGGTTTTGGCTACAGCTGTGGTGTACTTCTGTGTAACTGCAATTTCAAAGTGTTATTATCTTAATTACAAAATGAGAGCAAATAAAAATCGGGAGTGATGCTGACTGCACTAATCCCTGTTAGGCTAGAAAGTGCCTTTAAAAAAAAAAGGCAACAAACTGTGATTGGATAACTCACTAATTTGGAGAAAATCTTTGGAATGAATACAAGGCTCTCCTAAATCTAATTGGTTTCAGTTAGTCTGTAAAGACTGATTGGCTACCTGTAGTGCCTGGACAGCCTAATCTCTTGCTTAGTGCTGTAGACAGCTATTGTGCATTGGTCAAACAACAGTAAAACCAGCCTGATCAGTGCTTGACTTTGTGAAACACACAGATGCTATCAGGTATTGTTTCTCACAAGCTTCCAGTGTTTTGAGTAAAGCCTGTGTATTTAATGTAATGTACAGCAAAAATGAAATAGCCTAGAAAAGAAGAAAGAAAGGAAATGTTTTCTCCAGGTTTTCTTCTTTTTCCTTTTCCAGATGCAGGTAACAAAGATTTAACATGTTATGAGGACATTGTGTGAAGAGAAAATGAAGAACCTAAATGTTGAATTTGAATGTTAGATAGCATACCTTGTATCTAGCTTGGTAATTTAAAAGAACTTATATGTTGGGGTCAAGGGACTGAGCAGTCCACCTCTGCTTTGGAACCTCAGACTTCAGGGGCCCTTTGGAGCCCCAAAAGCTTCAGTTTTCAACAAGGCCTATTAAGGCCACAATTTCAGTTTTGTGTTGAAGGTCTAAGATTTTATTTTTTAAATGCCTTGTTCTTTCAGAATCTCACAATTTTTCTGCAATTATTCTTGTCAAATTACTTTGTCCAGGATTTGCATATCAGTAGTTCATGGTGTAGTTTGCAATGTCTGTCCAATGCCCGAGTGACCCTGTCAATGGCAAAGCTCTTTGAATCAGCCAAGACAGGAAGCTTATAGATCAGTCATTGAGCAGATCACCAGTCCTCGAGTGCTTGTTGGCTTGTTTAACCCATCTTCTCTCACGCTGTCTCGCTGTTGAAAGAGTTCACACTTCAAAATGCAGGTTTTTTTCCCTTGATGCAGAGCATGCTTACAAGGCCGTTTTCCTGTGGGCAGAGGGGTGACCAGTTTTTGCTGCCTGAAGAAGTGTCGGCTGCACCGCCTCCAGAGGCAGCAGCAGCAGCTCTTTCCACAGCCTGCTTCCTGAGCCAAATGTGGGTTTGTGTGATCTCGGGTCCAGTGGACAGACGACAGCATTGCTGGCTGGCGTGGCTATGAATTCACGTCAGGACACCGGCCATGTCTTTAAAGGGCAGGCCGGTATTTTTATACTTGGGGTGAAAACAGCCCCAGGAACCTTCACACCCGATGAGGGCGCACTCCCCTGCGGGGCGAGGCGGGAGCCGCGGTGCCGCTGAGGGGACCGGCGGGGCGGGTGCTGTGGCCGCCCTTGGAGCGCGCGGGCTGGTCGGTGAGCAGGCTGACAGGGAAGTAAAGCCGGAGTTTTACCTGGCGGGAGGCTCCCGCGGCAGCCACCACAGGCAAAAGCGAGGAGCTGCCTTGCTCCTCTCCACAGTGGAGGTGGCATGGAGGGACTGAGGCGGAGGGGCCGTTGCCGTTGCCCGACCCGAGGCGGGGAGAGAGCTCCTCCCGCGGGGAATGCCCTCTCCCGAGCTTGGAGGGCAGCAATCAGTACCTTTGCCCCTTCAGGCGCTGCCTGAGGGCGGGGGGACGACGCCATCCGCTGTCCCTCGCCTTCTCTCCGCGCCCCGCCCCGGGCACGCAGGTGCTGGACGGGGGTGCTCAGTCCGCTGTGCCATGGCCGGGGCTGCGAAGGGCAGCCCGGAGCGCCCGGCGGAGGAGGAGGAGGTAAGGGGATGGGGTCCCGCTCTAGTTTTCTTTCCATGGCCGGCAGGTTATGGGGAGGGCCCTCGTGGGCACTCTGGGGGTTGGGGCAGCCCGCGGGCTGTGTGGTGCTTTTTGCGCGGCGCAGCCTGTCTCAGCCGCGTACCTGAAACAGCTCTTCAGTCCTTACCACCACCCCTCTGTCTCACCAAACAGCTCTCTGTAACTCTGGTGTTGTCCTACGAGTGCACTGTATGATATTTGATGCCTATCTCGGGTCCCTTTCCACACCTTTTCCTCCGGGACTCTGATCAAGGCAGACGGGTTGCAGGAGAGGTTGCGGGTGAGAGAGGGTCTTTCTCTTCAGGCAGCCTCATCAACTTAGAACTTGCAGATGTGTGTTGCAAGGGAGAGAGTATCTAAATGATTCCTCTTCAGGCTTGACTTTTCGAGAGAGAAGTGGAGAGGGAAGTGAGAAGTGAGTGAGGACCCCCCTCGCTCCGTGGCTCTTGAGGGGGCATCTGATCAAACTGGGGAAGGGACAGCTTCAAAACAGAGGGACCAAAGTAACCTAACAATGTGGTGGAGGGCGTGCAAGCCATGGAGCTCATCAGACCCTGTGGGCGCACGTTGCTCTGGCTTGAAGTTTTGTGTTCAGAAAGTATCAGAGAGTGGATTTGTGGGAGAAACCTGAAGATTTTTAGACAGAGATATGCCATCTTTGGCTCACAGAGCTCCTCAGTGTGAGGTTTTTGGCAGCTGGAAGGGTATCCTGGGAAAGAACCACTGTATCCTGCCTTATTCATGCCTTTGCTAGGTGCCTACACCCAAGCCCTGCTTCTGTCACTCCTTTCACTCAGGGGTGAGCTGATGTCGCTAAGAAACCTGAACAGTCCTCAAGATACTTGGTGTGAGGGACCTGGGATGCTGCCTGTGACTGTCACACACAAAGTTGAGCCAATTAGTTGCATGGTCACTCACCGAACAGAAAACATTACCAGTATTAATTGTACGTTGAGAGGAAAGACTCAAAAGCTGCTCCTCGTTAGCTACATTTTCATTGTTTCTCAGATAAACCTAGACTAGCATTTATCTTTGAGTTACAGGTTTTGCTCTTTCTTCTTACTGCTTTAAAATTACTCGTTGGCTCAGTTCTGGACTCAACTGATAAAGAATAGCTTAGGACAAAATGGGGCTGTTTCCTATGCCCATAATGTGCAGGCAATATCTTCACAAAGTTGCAAAGAGTTGTTTTTCGGTGTGCTTGAATACTTTCTTTAGAAATAAGATGGTCTGTTATAACGACTGTATTCAATTCTGTTGTGGAAGGGAGCATTTACAAGAAACAAAAATATGGCTTTAACTTACAAGAGAATTAAAAATAAAGGAACCACAGCGTATGAGATGCATTCATTTTCTATAACAACATTCAACCTTATTCTTCTATTTAAGGAGCAAAATCAAATCACCTTACTATTACACTTTCTTGGTTTACCTTGAAACACAATTAATTTTGATATGATGGGGGCATGTAGAAGTATAAAACTGTCAAATTAATCTGAGAACAAAAAAAGATTGTAACTTCATGTGACCCTCCTTTCTCTTACCTCCCACTCCATCCTTTCATGTTTCTTCTTAAGCGTGTAGAAGCAATTTGATGTTGACATTCAACTACACCACAGGGGTCTCAAAACAAAATTTTCATTGTAAATACTTTGTATTTTGTTCCTTATTTGACCACTGCCTACACATTCAGGTCTCCAGTGAATTTTCTGAGTACTTAGTGCCAAACTTACACAGGTGAAAGCTTTCACTGCATTTCACATAAATCAAGCAATTTCTGTTGCTTGAGGAAGCAATGCAGCAGGGAAGTTCAACCTTAAGAGAAAAACCCTGTTAGCTGCTCATGGCTAGTGACTGCTATTGATCACGCCACTCTGCACAGATGCGATGTTATCCTTCTCAAGACAGTTTCTGGTGCCATTTATTAGCAATGTCATGTAAAATCAACCAAGGCTAGGGGCTGAATCTTCTAGATCATTAATGGACAGCTGCCATGTCTATCTTTTCTACTGTTATGTGTAGGAAGCTAGAAAGAAGAAAATGTACCAGCTTTACAGGTGCAGAGACCTACCTTCATTTTTACCACTGTCTCATAGGACACTGAGGTAGAAAACATAGTGATTACCGTATAACTTCCATGTGGAGAGTCAAAACAGATTATGGGCTGCTGCTTTTGGAAAGTGACACCATCATGTAGACTCTGAATGATTATTTCTCAGCAGATAGAAACTCTGGGGCATTCAGTTAAATTGCTAGGCAGAGGATCTGCAGTGAAAACGGTAGCATTTCTTTTTGTTGTACGTGTCAATCATGTATAGAACTGCCATGGTGTATTATGGCTTAATATCCGAATGAGTTCCAAAAGTAATTAGGCAAAATTAAAGGAAAACAGGTATTGAACAGTGATCAGGATGTAACCTCCATTTTAGGAAGTTCATGAACTGCTGATGCCCTGAGTTTCTCTGAGTGACTGAATGCAATATCTCTTTAGGCTGTGTCTATCTGACAGCTTATTTGATTCTGTAATAACATTCATAAACAAAATCTAGTAAAAACTTGTCTACTGCTGTGACCAAAGTATTAAGCTAAAGGTGATTGGGAATGTGATTCAGAAGATAGCTGAGCAGCATCCTGGGAGTGTGTGGAATCACAGGCTGCTTTTCTGAAAGATGTATTAAGATTGTAAATTTTATAATCATCATATGAGTGTAAAGACAGGAGTGCTACCTACAGCCTGTAAGTTTGAATCTTGGTTGACTGTTTACTGTACCACAACTTTAATAAAAGTAATTGTTAAAAACTTAACATTCTTTATGTTGTAAAAAGATTTTGGAATTGTGTATACTGTGTATAGAGGCATTTACTTTTTCTGTGTTATCTGGGCCTTAGCTGTTGAAAGGACAAGGGGCAGTGGTTTAGAAACTGAAAGAGGGACGTAAGGAAGAAATCTTTATGGTGAGGATGGTGAAGCGCTGGCACAGGTTGCCCAGAGGAGCTGTGGCTGCCCCATCCTTGGCAGTGTTCAAGGCCAGGTTGGATGGGGCTTTGAGCAGCCTGGTCTAGTGGAAGGTGTCCCTACCTGTGGCAGGGGGTTTGGAACTAAATGGGTTTTAAGGTCCTTTCCAACCCAAACCATTCTGATGCTGGGAAGGAACAGAGCACAGATATTTGGGATCTATTCAGTCTGCATTTGACTGTGGAACTTTCCTTCTATGAATGTTGTCTAATTATGAGAATATCAGAGTATGTATCAGTTATTATGGTCTGAGATATTAATATAAGAAATTATCTTTTCTAAAAAGTAAAAAAAGGCATTAAAAAATTTGATTTAAACATTCAAAGACAATATAGTGTAACAGTATATGTACATGTTGCTTCTTGCTTGTTTGTGGACTTGTTGCTTCTTAATCACTTGTGAGGATCAGGTAGGTAAGCCTAGGTTCCCTTGTATGAACGTGGTAATCTGGTTTTAGGGGCTGAATTAAGGAAGAGAACCATAAAAAAATCAAAGTAATGAGCATACAAATGTCTGTTGATGATAGGGGTTGCAGACATACGGATTTAATAGTGGAATAACTGTGAAGTGAATCTATGAATTTGGAGTTAACCACAGACTTTAACCTTATAACTTCTGTAGCTTTTAACTTGTGTACCCTTTTTTTTTCTTATGTCATGTACCTTAAGTTTTTTCTGCTTCATCTTGAACAGAATTACAGGTTGTCAATTTGCAGCAAATTATGCTATGCAATAGGAGGCGCCCCAAACCAAGTGGCAGGGAGTGCTACTGCTTTCTTCCTCCAGATCTACCTGCTAGACATAGCCCATGTAAGTAGTACAAGAAACCTTTGTATATTGTAGACTTACCTCAGTTCTGATGTTGTCAACAATGTCACTGGAATGATAAATGGTGAGTTAGCTAATAAACCTTTTAAATATTATTTTCTCCAGCTGTTCAGCATCCTGGAAACTGCATAAACTTGTCAGGAAATACATTTCTTTTTCACTAGTTTAGTTTCTGTCGTGAAGTGGCCTTTACTTGCTTTTAGTTTGGGATCATTAGTATAGCTTTAGGAACTACAGAGCTCACACACTTGCAAACATGAGAGGAAGCACTTCTCTTTGTAAAGAGTCAGTGTAATATATGAGACACCTGAAACATTAATAGCACCATGTTGAGATTGTGAAATTTCGCAGATTTGCTTTAGTTACAGATCACTGCAGTTGCATCCAGTAGCCAACATAATTTCACAGAAATTTCACATGGTATGTCTAAGATAATTTCTTTGCAAAGAAAGCCGAGTTATCCTTGGTGAAGGTTCTTCCAGTCTGTGGCTTTCTCATGCAGGAGCAGACGTGGTAAAACAAAGCAGTAGGAGTCATCCCGTTTGTCTGACTTTCAGCTTCTTCTGCTAGACCAGGACAGCAGAGAAAGAAAAGCAATCCATAAGTGTTTTTTACTGTTTTGGTTTGTCTTGTGCATCTGCATTCTAACTAGGTGGGACCAATAAAATACTATAGGATAGAAAAAAAGGATTTTAGGGACATGAGGCCAACTTGCAGGGACTGTGAGAACAGCTGTAGCTGAAACTACATGGGTGGCTTTCAGCACTAATGACACTACTTGCGGGAAAGAACGGGAGGCTCTGGATTAGATGCCGTTTTCCGTTTTGCTATTTAAGATGTAGAAAGACAGGATATTGTGACTTGGGAAGTGGAGGTGTCCAAAAAATTGGCTTTATGGTTTTCCCATAAAAGTCTGATATCAGAAGCTGAAGTGTGACTTACTTGATAAAAATGGTAACACTTCCATCCCTGGCAGTGTTCAAGGCCAGGTTGGATGGGGCGTTAAGCAGCCTGGTCTAATGGAAGGTGTCCCTTTACATGGCAGGGAGGTTGCAACTAGAAGATCTTTAACCAGCCCAAACCATTCTACAATACCATGAAGCATGAACCAAATG
>JBCJKH010044121.1:0-29825 GCA_039877255.1 Loriculus beryllinus
CCCTATAGGTCCCCTTCAGATACTGGAAGGCTGCTATGAGATCACCACGCAGCCTTCTCTTCTCCAGGCTAAACACTGGTTCAAGTGTTTCATGAGATGAGACTGTCTCACCTTTTACATGGAATATTTGAAGTGTCTTTCATGTGAAGTAAGAGAAAGATTCTGCTTCTTGTTCATACACCTCAACTGTTACACGACGGTCACAACTCAGGCAGTATGTCAAACCAAAGTACTAACACAGATCCAAACACTTAAAAGGCACAGAGACGGGGGAATGAAACAATGCTTTGGGTTTGCTTTCCATATAAGCTAAATGTAATAATTTATCTTATGATTACATTTTCATCACCGATTCATTCATTTTCATCACCAATTTATACAACCAAAATGAAAAGGTTTCTTTAAAACACCTAAATCATGATGAGAAATGTATCTGGAATGTGTTAGATATTGATTTGTATACTACGCATTTGCTGACCTAGGAAAATTCAAGTATGTACTAAAGAAAAGAGCCAAGACAAATATACAGCTTGGCTGCATGAAGCAAAGGGCTTATTTGGTTTTATCAACATGATTTGCATTTGAGTTTCTCTGAGAGATTCACTAAGTGCATTCTGGAATAGTCCCCTAAAAATCTTCAGACATAACTACTCTCTTTTCAAGTTAGACAAACTGTGAAGTTAGACAAATTCAGCCAAGTGGCAGTTACTTGGGAAATGGAATTTAGCAAACACTATAAATCTTGACTTGAAGCTGAAAGTGTTTTCAGAAAAATCTGTAGAATTTTAAAGATTCTGGAATATTCCTTTTTTTACTCCTACTCCTTTCAACATTCAGTGGCAGTCCACCAACTGCGTCCAGTCATCTTCCACATCTGTATTTCAAATTCATGTAAGACATACCCCTGTCCTACTGGTGTAACTGCCAAACATAATTACCAATGGTGTAATTTAACCACAGAACATTTTCTACATGACTTCTATTAGTAACCAAGATTCCAAGAAACTATATATGGTATTTTCTATGTATCAAAACTGTTTGTATCCCCTTCTGAGAAAAGGATGAAGAAATAAAAAAATTCTGTGACTTCCAGTCACAGTGTGACTTTCAAAAGAGGTTTTGTTTATTAAACAATACCTTAAGTAAAACCTTACCTGCTGCTTGTTGCCTTTTCGTGTTAACATGACAAATGGCATTGTGTCTCCAGACTCGGAGTCTCCTTCCCCACCTACAAGTGGGGGACCCTTCTTGAGCTGACTTTTCAGATGGAGAGGAATAGCAACATCCAGCTGATGTACTTTAACAGATTCACCACTCCGTTGCTAGTATCAAAAGAAATAAATTCTATGAACGATCAGATGCTAAACATATCAGTCAGTCTGGTAACATTCTTATTTTCGTGACTGAAAAAAAGGTTTAACCTTCCCGGAAAACAATGTAATATATAAATACATGTATTAGGCTTTATTACATTTTCCTTTGGTTTCCTTGCTTGTGAAGAAGAAAATTACTGGGACAGAATACTTCAAATTTTAAAGGAATTTTGGATAACAACCTTTTAAGGAAGGAAATCTAAAGACTTGATTAGACACACTCGCGAATGGACATTCTATATTCAAGAGGGTTTTTTCGTAGCATCTTATTAATGCATTCCTCATCCAGGGTTTGCTTTACTCAAATATTTACCAAATGTGACTGAAACAAAACAAAAAGGACTTGAAGGTTATATGCATTTAAGTGCATATACATTATAAACATAATAAAACTTAGGCTTGGATAGTCTAGGGTAAGGTCCAAAGCATTGCGTAGTATCTCATGCAGTTATTCATCCAGTAAAATATGTTAGCATGTCATATATTCACTGGGTAAATACAACAAACAGCTATTTTACTAAAAGCTACTTATCCAAATATGTCAACTGCAGAGAAGAGGTCACAATTAAGAGAAAAATTCATGTTCTCTAACATGATAAGATAAGCATTAATCACTTATTTATTTAAATACAGTTAACTGGACAGGAAATTATATTAACTTTAGAAAATAAGCATTTATACCTGAAGATTTTCCAGCATCATTTTATCCAATGCCTGAATGAAGTCCTCATCTTCTGCGCAAGGGACATGCTTTAGTCCTCCTCCTTTAATCATTACCTCCTATTGCAGTGGGAAAAAAGCTTCTATTACATTAATTTCAGAAATATAAACATTCAGACTAGAAGTGGAAAAAACCCTGTATTGCTTCCCTGCCATACAGAACCAAAATCTTGAAACAAAAATTGTTAAAGAAACGGTTTTCAGCCTGGATTACTTCCTTGAAGAAGTATTTTCTGATGTTTATGGCATCAATTATTACGAAGGCTGCTCACTCATAGTATTCTGACATACAAGTGTGGGTGTACAGAATCGTATGTACGCATCCTAGATATGGCAACAATGCAAGGAAAGCCACTACCCCTACCACAACTAATTTAACTATTTTTTCCATTAAGTTCCATAAAGCTAGATGGTCTTTTCAAGACAAAATATTGTCCTTCTGTATTTGGAAAGCACAACATGACAGCAAAAATGCTTAAACACGTACTATACTTTTATTACTTTTCAACTGCAACTCAGGCTCAACCAGATGGGTTCTTTTGCTACAGATGTTACAATCTGCCTATCCCAAATTCACATTTTAGGAATTCTGAAGTTCTTGGTTTACCCCCTTCTCAGTTTTGAGATCTAGTAGAGTGTAAATAGTTTACCTTCCTGTACCATATCAGTTTGCTACCACTGCTGGCATTGCAAAACCACCATTTATGCAATATTTTTCCAGTCTAGCTACCTGTGAAAGTGCACAGTCGTGCGAAAACATGTTGTGGGAAAAGTTGAAAACATAAATATTTTCAAAAGGTAACAACAGTAATTTGCAAAAAACCAAAAATAAGCTCTAAAATGTATTTGAAATAACAGCAGGGAGTGTTCTAGCTGTGTTTTTCCACTCATAACAGCAGCACTGGCAAAAAAAGTCAGTAAAGAGAACCAAAAGATGCAAAACTCAATATACTTATCTAAAGCTACAACACGTACTGTATTCTCCTCATCGGTTTCATTTTCCTTATTGGAGTCTGTAAGATAATCTGTGTTTTCTTCCTCCTCTTCTTCACCTTCTTCTTCCTCATTGTCTGAGCCCTCCTGAAATATTAGATGAACAACTTATGACTATTTTAAACAAAAAAGACCACCTGCATCCCATTCCTCATACACATTCTCTGTACCTTTCTCCCTATCCAAATTTGTTCAGTTCAGTTCAGTCTTTGTAAACTTGTTTGTGTTTTGTAGTTAATGTTTCTGTCTGAACTCACTGGGCTTTATCCGGCATTTTCACAAACATACAGCAGAAAACTGGGAGTAGTGGCTGATGCACCAGATGGTTGTGCTGCCACTCAGGGGGAATTTAATAAGCTGGAGGAATGGATTGACAAGAACTCCTGAATTTCAACAAAGGGAAATGCAAAGTCCTGCACCTGAGGACTGATAACCTCATTCACCAGTACAGGCTGGAGGCTGCCCATCCAGAAAGCAGCTCACAGAGAAGAACCTGGGGTCCTAGTGGACAACAGACTGACCAAGAACCAGCAATGCACCCTTGCAGCAAAGGCAGCTGACTGCATCCTGGGCTGCACTAAGAATATGTGCTGTTCACATGTCAAGGGAGGTGACCCTGCCTGCTCAGCACTGGCAAGACATATTTGGAGTCCTGCACTCAATTCTGGGCTCCCCAGTAAACGACAGATTTGGACACAGTGAAGCGAGTCCAGGCACAAGCCATGAAGATAATTAAGAGATTGGAGCACCTATCACAGGAGGAGAGGCTGAGAGAGATGGCCTTGTTTAATGTGAGGAACAGAAGGCTCAGGGTAGGGGAGATCTTCTCAATGTGTATAACACCTGAAGTGAGGGAGCAAAGGGGGAGTTGATCTCTTCTTGGTGACAGACACAGAGGCAATGGACACAAATTGAAAGATTCAATTTAAATGTAATAAACAAAGGCACCTCTTTACTATGATGACGTTTTACCACTGCAACAGATTGCCCGGAAAGGAGCCTCCACCCTTAGAGATATCCGAAATTGATCAAGATTGGACTTGGGCAACCTGCAGTGGATGACCCTGCTTTGAGCAAGGGAGGTTGGATAAGGTGATCTTCAGAGTTTCCTTCCCCATACCCCAGCATTTATGATTCTAATGATATTATTAATTTGTGGGCAAAGGCAAAAAGCCAGCATAATTCAGGAACATGAATGCTGAGAACAGACCAAACAAACCCAACCAACCCAAACGGAAGGAGAAAAAGCGTCTCCTATTTCCTTGATGAACTGATTTTCTCATAACACAACCATTATCACATCAACTTTGCTGTGTCATAGTGACAAAGTAGAATTTCTGTGTACAGGTCTTTCCTTTATTGGCTCCATCATTTCTGATAGAAAATACTATTGGCACAGTAAACAAGGAAGGTTGTTATGCTCCATAAATCTTTTGTTTGTTCCTATTAAACAGTCATACTCTGAATATCTGTTGTTTTTCCTGCATGACTGCTTTGACATCTAGTCAATATATTTGCTCCTACAACAGATGAAAATTATCTGAGTGTTTCCATGCCAGAAAATAAAGGCATCTCTTTATTGAGAGGCTTAAATGCATCTATGCAAATGCACAGAGCATGGGGAACAAAAAAGAGGACTTAAGAGACATGTACCATCTTATTGGTATCATGGAGACATGGTGGGATAGCTCCTATGCCTGGAGTGGGGGAATGGAAGGACACAAGCTCTTCAGGACAGACAGACAGGGAAGACAAGGAAGGGGTGTTTTCTCAGTGTCAATGACCAGCTGGAAGGGATGGAGTTCTGCCTGGATTTGGATAAGGAGCAACCAAGAGTTTATGGGTCAGGATTAAACGGAGGGCATGAAAAGGGGACATAATAGTGGGGTCACCTGACCAGGAAGACCAAGTAGATGAGGCCATCTACAGACACAGAGGAGCAGCCTCACATCCAGAAGATGCCACAAAGAGGGCAGGAGCACTTCTATGAAAACAGG
Organism: Loriculus beryllinus; assembly: GCA_039877255.1. Taxonomy (NCBI): domain Eukaryota; kingdom Metazoa; phylum Chordata; class Aves; order Psittaciformes; family Psittacidae; genus Loriculus; species Loriculus beryllinus. Next base: position 5,084 of record JBCJKH010044121.1, read on the forward strand.
TTGACAGAGCTGGGTTTGTTCAGTCTGGAGAAAAGAAGGCTCTGGAGAGACCTTAGAGCATCTTCCAGTGGCCAAAGGGGGCCTGCAAAAACTTTGGAGAGGGGCTTTTTATAAGGGTGCAGGACAAGGGGGAATGGCTTTAGGCTGCAAGAAGAGAGAGTTACATCAGACATGAGGAAGACGCTCTTCCCTGTGAGGGTGGTGAGGCAGTGGCACAGGTTGCCCAGAGAAGCTGTGGTTGCCCCATCCCTGGCAGTGTTCAAAGGCAGGTTAGACAGGGCTTGCAGCAACCTGCTCTAGTGGAAGGTGTCCCTTGCTGTGGCGGGGGATGGTGGAGCTAGATGATCTTTAAGGCCCTTTCCAACCCAAATCAACCTATCGTCCTGAGTACCACATTCCTTGAGCAAAGTTTTCAGTTAAAAAAAAGTTAAAGCTTCTGACATAAATTCTCTAGAATAAGCCTCAGATACTCTGTATTCAGTTTTTCATATATTTGAAACTAGGATCTAAATATCCTCAGAGTACTAACTGGGGTGTGTACACCCACATTTCACCTGTTAACTCAGTGACATAGAAGGTATTCAGGAAGTGGTGATATCAATATTTTGATTACTCATTTTTATGCAAGGCAAGGTAAATTATTAAGTTTACCTCTTCTTCTGGCTCATTTACTTCACTTTCATTTCCAGATTGTTCCTCTGTCTCTGCTCCACCTTCTTCCTCCTCTTCATCCTCTTCCAGATTCTCTCCTTCTGTAATGGAGTCTTTGGAATCTTTGTCATTCACAATTCCTAAAATTTGAAAAAGAGAAAAGAATTAGAACATTAGAACTCACATAACCGCTCAAGTTATATATGGAAGATCACCTTGAAAGTCCATTTTCACTGAACACTAAAGCTTCCAATGGGTCGTAATATTCAACTCCCACATATAATATTTTCTATATAGTTATCTTACCCGTAAAGAGTAATAGTTTCCCTGCCAGAAAAGGAGGAAGGTATTATATAAAATATTTAAAATCTCCCACAGAACAGCAAACAAGATGCTGCTTTGTGTGAACTGCTTCAAGAATAGCCTCAAACTAAACATGCAGCCTTACCGACACATGCACTGAAACAGAAGCACTAAACTACAGATGCTCGACAAAATCAGCAGAACCCAAAAGATATCAATCCCCTGCAGTCCTAGTTCCAGTACTTCACACTGCTGCTAAATAACAGTTTTGAAGCCACTTTACAAACCCAGTAGCTATTGAGGACTTCAGTTCTGTATTAACATACACTTCCCCCTCCATATTTCAGAGGTTTCAAAGCATTCTTCTTACCTTCACTATTTTTAAACAGTGTGCACTTCAAAATATGTGCTTCTCCATAATCATGCAAGATTCTTTTGAATCATTATATTCTCACCAGTACAAAATCATCAGAGCAGTACAGGAACCAAGAGTCAGTCCCCAGTGCAAGATCTGCAGGCAACAAACTACTGTTCTACCTAGAACTGCACTTCTGACTGACAAAGAGCAAAGCACATTATGGTCTTCAGCACAATAACTTCTCAGTGCTACTGTCCCTGGGCGAAGGAACTGCGGGGACAAATTGATCAAGAACTGTGGGTTTACTAGAGCTTTGCTGAAGTATTAAATACTCACTTCCTTCAGATATGCTTGCACCTATCATCATAACCTTCAAAGATAAGAAAGGTAGATGAGGATCTTCCCAAGATCACCTTCAAACAGTCCCGATAGGAGGACCAGAAACTGTCAAACTGATGTTTAACAGCAAGCCAGTAACATCAGTATCAAGAAGAGCAATACATTTGGGGGTGGATGGACATGACACAACCCCTACAGTAAAGGCTGTACTGTTGATGGGCTTTGCTTGTGCCAAAGCACACACAGTAAGATGTTCTCCAACACTTTCTCACATTTAGTGACCATGTATCTCCCCCTTAACTACACCAAATCCAACTGCCGTAGCGGTGGTAAAGTTCTTATGATTTGTAGGAAGTGCTGAGTATCTTTCAGAAGAATATTACTTCATGTAACCAGGTGTTACTACTTCATTATCATTTTGAAAGCATAGAAGCTAGTAATTTACATCACACCATAAGGAAACTTTAATCTGCATTTCAGTTACTACACAGGTAATTTTAAGGCATGTCATTAAATGAAGAGCATATTAACAAAATAAATTCCTTCTAAAACAGAAGTTGCTACATTTTACCTGGCAATGACACGTCCTCATCATCCCACTAGATTAAAGGATTACTCTTAAAAGTTGAAACTTGTGTAACTAGCTTAAGTGCTATTAAGGCTCAAATTTACATAAAGTGCAAAATTTACACATAAAAGCTTTTAATGGATAAGCTTGTCTTCAAATAAAAATAGAAGGTTTGAAAACAACTCCATTTTTTGAGAAATGAGCACAGTAGTATCTAATAATTGGTAAGAACTGATATGTACAAAAGGTTTAAAGGTTAAGATGATAGTACTTTTAGATACATGCCAACCAGTATCTTGTCAACTGAGCTGTGCTGCAAGACTTCTCTTCTCCTGAAATTAACCGATTTGTAATACAGCAAGATCTGTATCTTACATATATATATCTTACTGTAATCTTAGCAGGAACTACAAGCCAGCACCCAATGTAGCTGACATACATTTTGAGAAGAAAAACCCCACTTTAATAATCCAACCAAAGCTCTAATTCATAAGAAGTAAATCATTCTCTGGGCACTATGAAAAGTAAAGCCCATTCAAAATTATTCCAAAGGAAGTGTAAGGCTCAAAGTACCTGACAGTGTTTTAAAACCAAAACACATTCCACCTTTTACTGTCGTCTTATAATAATGCTTGCTTTGACAGAGCACCTTTAATCAACAAGAACTGGGGAAGGAACAGAGTTGCAAGCAACTAATCTACCAAAATGAATAAGCTGCTTCCACCAATGCTTACCAACCAAGAGGCTGCAGTAATCAGGTATGCAGATACTCCTTGCTTTTCATACTACAGCATGCTTCCTAAATTCTTCCGATGAAATTTAATTTTCTTCCTCATCATTTGCACCTTACTAATCCACATACATACATACACATACATTTCTCTTCAAATACTACTGTATTACATGTGTACTATATATGCATTATATACTACTATATTAATAGCATTCATATTGACTTCTTTTTGAACACTCAATCACTTTAGAGTTATGGTTCTATATGATCTCTATGGTGATCAGAAAAATGCAAAGAAGTTGGAAAACTATGCTATGAGAATACAAAGATTATATGAGAACAACAGTCATCATAATACAAAAGAACTTTAATACAGGAATGGTCAAAAAGGCCTCGTTTCCTTTGCACATTTTCTTACCTAATTTTATTAAGAATTCTCGTTCCAAATCCTGCACCTGTCTGACAGCTTCCTCCAGAGAATTGCAGAGCTTTATCTTCGGTCTCAGCAGTTCCAGTGTATCACTGATCATATAGTCTATGTCTATAGGAAATGGGTGGTCTTTTGTCCAAACATCCAGACTTTTTTTCCACCAGACATACCGCTAGAATACAAAATATTCAATTAAATTACATCCACACTGGCATTTATAAACTATTTAACTTAGGAAAATTGCAATGCCTGTCTATGTTTGTACAACAGGAAATGCAAAAGACTTTGCATCACCATTTTCCTATTTCATACAACTGTTAAATATTTTGATATCACTAAACACTGTTTGATTCACTGGGTATCATAAATGAAGACTATGCTCCTTTTATCATAGCAACTTAAAAGTATGAAGACTAAGCAAAAGAAAATAGCACTGAAAAGTGCCTTCTAAGTGTAGGCCCTTTCTATGAGAGATGAGCACTTAATCAGCCAGCTTTCAATTCAATGTTCAAGAAAATTAATTCTTCCCAAGGCACCTGCTTTTGCACTAATGGTGCAGAACTTAATGTCATGTTCATACAGTTCAGGAGTCCAGCTCCATTCCTGCAAAGCTGCTTTCTAAGTAGTCAGTGCCAAGCTATTTTGTTGCATGGAGCTCCTCCATCCCAGCTAGAAGACTTGTTACTTACCTTTGCTGGAACTCAGAAGGTTTCATCCCATTCTTCCCATTGCTGAGACCCCATGAAGGGAGGAACCTAAACCCTTCAGTGAATCAACTGCTACCCCAGTGCTCTGCAAGTTTGTTGGAACAACATCTACATATAACTGAACATATACATCACTTTAAAAGAAAATTATCAGACAGACAGGATTCTGAAAATTATAGTGCTAGAGAAGAATGAGAGAAATACATAAGATTACATTAGCTTCTTTAAGAAATCTACAGAACTATATAAAATTTAGTTTAGAATACCTGAAAATATACAAGGAAGCAATCAAGTTTTCGTTTGCTGGATCCTCTGTCAAAATACTGCCCACAGGTATCAAGGATAGTACACACTAGTCTGATTCTGAAAAGGTGCTCTGGAGGGTCCAGTGGACTAGGACTACCATCAGGGTTCACACCAAATGATGTGAAAGAATAGAGAGTTCTAAATATTACAGCTGATTCCACCATTCGATAGTTATAAAGCTCTCCCAAGAACTTTGCACTGCTTATCCGCCGCTGGTTAAACTTTGGCTGGTTCACCTTTATCACAGAAAGGAACAAAAAATCCACTTTATCATGCAGATACAAGAGAATCTTTGTAACAGGTCTGTTGTTTAGTAAAGAAAAAAGCAGTATATAAAATTTTATAGAATTCATTATAATAAAAGTTGGTTATTTATGGCTACACACTTCGCACAAAAAGTAGATATGAAAGCAAGAGCAACTTGTAGCTATTGTAAAGTTCAAATACATCTAGCATAAACTCTTAAACCTGTGACGCTTTTTCATTGTCCAGAGAATTCTTACAACATCTATCAAAATATGGACTAGTCGCTAAAGTTAAATGAAGTTGCATGAATTTGACCACACTGAAGAATAAATTGTGTGCCCTTACTTGGACAACGGAGGACAAACCAATCTACTAGGGCTTTGGGGGGTGGGTTTTTTAATTTAAAAATAACCTACATGAACAACTGAGGTAGAAAAATCAGGTAAAAATCAAAAAATCCAAGGACTCCCTTCTTTAAGCAAGGTTGTTTTACTCTTCTTTCAACATAAGTACAGCTTATTGAGAACGTTGGTTGATTACCTCCATTCCTAGTCGAATATCCTCTAGCACTCCATCCACCACATGGATTCCAACATCTTCCTGATAAAGGACCAACCCTGCTAAGAGGTTGGCTACACAGTGAATACTATTATACTTCACATTCCAGATGTTGATCATGCAGCATATAACATAGTCTTTTACTTCTGTGTCCTGCCAAGGCAACTTGCGCATCTGTCTCAGGACCTAAACCAAGTTTTAAGACAAGCTTAACAATGCAGCAAGCAAAATATGAAAACACTCACTGTCATTCCCAGTCTCTCACTGTTGGGATGAAATCCCTTTAGGCACCTACAAAAAACCTCTCTTTGTCAAGCATACTCCAGATCTGCAGTAGCTACAGAAAACTTTATATATGAAACCCAACTGCTGTCCTCTAGCTACCAATCAAACTGTTCAAATCTGTTCCATAATTGCCTTGCTCTTACAGGATTTAACTATAGTCTCTTCCTATGAGCATAAGATACTTAGCACAAGACTCCCATTTCTTTCTCTTCATTCAGCACTAAACGCTCTGGCAAATGCAGATCCATGACTGGAGCTTCTATGCATTACAATAAAAGAAATGAAACTACCTTGACTATCAGGGATACAAAAATGATCCCTCTTCCTTGTAATTAAAACTGATAACCTTCCCCAAACCCTTCTGCAGTTAGTACTACATCATTTCCAGTAAAATCTGCATTAAAGATTTCAAAAGGATTTACCTTCTCTGTGGTGACCTTGGAGAGATCCTTGTAAAGGAGCTTACGAATATATTCTTGCAAAGGAGGACGTTTTTTCTTCACAGTTTTTTCAGCTGGAGGAGGGTTACAGTAGTAATAGGCATTTTCTACCATTGTAACATAGCGTGCATCAAGATGCATTGCCTGTTTCTTTCTCATCATTTGCTCCTGGAAATAAATAGAAATGATAATTTTAAAATAAAGATGTCACACTACATTTTCAAGCCAAGGGTTTTTACAGTTACATCTGGGATAAGAAAACATGAAAAATTGGAGAAAAGGAAGTTGAAAACTTCAGTAGAGAGAAGAAAAGGCCAAAGCATATGGTTGTGTTGCTATTTCCAAGCTAATTTTTCTTTACAATCTCTGTTTTTATAATGCTTCACCTGTGGTGAAAAAGCTTCCAGAAAAGTATTTAAAGTTTAACCTGAAATCTAAATGTTACTGTTTAGATAAATGGTTAATGAGATTATGGGCAACTCTGTTCAAACCAGGATTTTATTTAACTGAAACAGCAGAAATCGTTATGTCTTGACACAAGCACAGTGAATCATCACAAGAGTGGCAATCTGCTCTTTACATCAGCATGCAACTCCAGAGAGTTCATGGGTTTGTTTTAACATGAATTTTCAGTGTTTACAGCAATGGCATTTCCCTTATTACATGTTCCATTGTTGCTGTTTACCCAAGCAGAACAGACTGCAGGAAAACCAGTCATTTCAGGAAAAACATCAGACAAGTAAAAGGTTACTACATCAACATTAATTACTGTGCTTTATTGTCAGGACTGTCCTAGCTTCCCTCACAGAATACAATCTTTCCTACATACTTCATTTTGGATACTTACTTTCTTATTTTGTGAGGTTTAAAACTGTCTTATATCTAAAAATTCTGTACAACTAAAGTAGCAGTTCTAGCTGCTGATTGTTACAGCAGAAGATGGGATTAACTTAACTCCATTATAAAATTTTTATATGCATTTGTGTGCATTTACATAATTCTGTAAGTTGCATTAAAATTTTATGTACACCATATGATCTCATATATTCTAAATCACTCCAAAGTGGTCAAACAGGAAAAGAAACTGCACAGGCTTAGACTTAGTTTAATAGAGGTTGGCTACATAGTAAACTACAGCATCAAACAGATGAACAAAACTAACACAGAAGTACTCTTTTATCACTGCATATTAACGTTGGGATATACATTCATGCAGTGCAGTAAACTCATGTAAAGAGTCTAAACCTTCTTTGATCACTGGTAGAGTAGCACTATTTTTCATGCTGGTGGCGTTTCCACTAAACTTGAATAATTTGAAGTTTCTTTTACAAGGCAGTGGTTCAGTTCAATTGAAACGTAAATGCACTCAAACAGCTCCTGAACTTCAAGTTTCAGCTGTTAATTCAGTAAGGAAGAGTAGGTTTGTGTAGCACAGTAACCCAACAAGTAACGCCATTTTCCTCCTAGATGGTATGAATCTATTGCCAGGAAGGTCTCTATCTGACATCAACCCTAAAGCATTTCATCTTAACCTTTTCCATGACACAAATGGCCTCCCCCTTGATGCCTTAACTGAGACTGATCCTTCCCAAATGGCAAATTTCAGTCAAGAAGTAGTGAGTTTACCTACAGGTGCTTAACAGATGCACAGCACTTAACAATTGAGTACGTAAATTGTTTGATGTGGGGGGGAATAAACCCCAGCACTTACAGTAGACAGTACCAAAAGTTCACTGTGTCCTATATGTTAATATTGCCTTCAAATTTTAGACCTGTTCTAGATGCATCAGGAGAAAAATACATCTTTGCTACCTTAGTAACATTTATCATATTTTACTATAAACTAAGAAAATTAAGTGGAGCAAAGTAAAGCGTAACAGAGAATATGGCAAAAGGGCTTGTAAATAAAATTTACCCCCTCCTGAAACTACATAATTTGTATATTTGCCTGTTAACATAAGCTGCATGTTATGCTGTAAACAATGAGTTATAATTACATTTCTTCCCAGAAGAGATAACATGCACTACCCCAAGACTCAAAATCACTGTCATTTATAATTTTTTGAGCAATCTCAAGTATGTATCCTAATTCTAAATAGATGGCATTGGTATTAGTCTTAACCCTCACTAAAAATCATCAACATTTTAAACAACTGTGTCTATTTCAACCCTTTTTCATTTAAGGCATCAAGTCAGATGGAGAGGCAGGAAAGAAATCATAGCAATATACTGCCTAGAATAACAAGAACCTTGACACATTTCAGAAGGAAAAAAAGGCAAGATTTGCAGTCTAAAGCACTTTAAGAACTTTGGGTCTTCATTTTACTAGGCTGAAATGGAGATTCACAAAGGTAAAGCATTACATTTGAAGATTAGGTTTCTGATGTTTCCTTTGATAAAAAGAGATCACAAACAACATTGAAATGTCCAAGTTAAAGGGTCTGTTGGTTTGGTTTTGTTTTTTCTTGGCGAGTAACAAAATCTCTCTTTTTGCAAAGCAGCACCAAAACCAAACAATGTCAGTCATGCTGAAATGGTTTTCTGAATTGGGCTTTTTGACATTTCAGTTATCCGACTGCAATAAGCTACTGAAACTGTTCAGCTCCTTCTCCCGTTTAATACCCTGCTACTTGTCCCAGCACTTCAAAAAAATCACTATTTTAAGTTTCTTTCTTACTGTTACAGTGAATTAACACAGTCTCATTCTAACCACAATGACTCTGCTACAGCCTTTGTCTGTACAAACAATGTTCTCCTACAGTTTCAACTCCATCTATAAAAGGAGTCACCCTGAGAAACAAGCCACCATGGAGCTGAAGCACTGTATGTTTATAAATACAAATAATCTTGCCCTAAAAAGACAATTTCACACAACTGTGTAAGTTAAAGGATTAAAAGAAGGGTCTTAAAAGAAGATCTGCTGGTTTGGTATTAACAAGATCACAACAGCATGACATAAGAATATGATATTTTAAAATTCATTAGGGACAGTTACAAGTGGTAACGGGTTAAAAATTAAACAGGGGAAGTTTAGATTGGATATAAGGAAGAAATTCTTTACTGTGAGGGTGGTGAGACACTGGAACAGGTTGCCCAGGGAGGTTGCGAATGCTCCATCCCTGGTGGTGTTGAAGGCCAGGTTGGACAGTGGGAGGTGTCCCTGCCCATGGCAGGGGGGCTGGAACTTGATGATCTTATGGTCCTTTCCAACCCTAACTGTTCTGATTCTATGATTTTTGTTACAGAAACAAATGCTGTTCTGCCTTCCAAAACACCAGTTCACATAATCCATTTATCAAAAGACCAAGCCTAAAGTCAAGTAAGTTTTACAGTAACATTTTAAATTACATTAAGGACTCTAAGGGCCAAAAGCTTGTCAGGAAGAATGATTAACAAACAGCATCGATCTGATGAAAGAATTGTTAAATCATCGCAAAACATGCCAGCAGTTCTACAAAACCGGAATGTGTTCATTAAATATTTCTTTCCTGCTAAGTTTGAAGCACTCTTACAGCACAGCTTTACTACTTAATTTTCCCTTAGTTACTTTTAAAATGAATTCTTAGCTTTCTTCCACACCAGAAAAAGCAGTATTGTCTCTAATAGGGGAGTAAGACCCTGCTTGGCATCTTATTACATACTATATCATCAGCATGTATTAAGACAAATACTTACTTGGAAGATCAACAGACCTTAATCCTACCCCTAAGAATCATTAGTAAGATCAGCTTTACATTTACTTAGATTTGTACTACAAGATCCTAATTAGCTTGCTTTGGGAGCAATCTTTTCTACAATTCACACTAACTGGTACCATAAGAATATGATCCAATTGGTATAAGACAATTTAAGTCAAAATTAATTGCTATAGTTTTTGTAGGGCAACATTAGAAGATGTAGCTATTAAGACATCTGTAGAGTATAAATCTATGAAGCGAATTTTACATCTCAATCAACAGATATTCCACACTTATGTACCATCCCTTTTCTCCTGGTTCCTCAATGCATAAATAAAAAAACACTTATACAAAACCGTGTGAAGTTTTATGGGTTACGGAATCAGTGTTTGTGGTTTCTCTGGCACTTCACAGTTAAATCATGTTTAGTGTTCATGCAGCAGGTTTCAGAAATACAGCAATCAGTGGTTTTGTAGTGCATAGAACCAAAAGTAGTCAGTTACAAAAGGCAGCTTTGATAAAGGTACTTCATTTTTCCTGACTTCTAAAAAGTTTTAACAACTACCAAAAAACATGGCAGCAATAGGTAAAGTGTCTTTTAAAGATATTGGAACAGTTTTTTCAGGGGAAAAATACTTGGTTATGGAAAGGAACCTATTTAACAATAAAACCCATCATCTGGCAAACCTTTAGAAAATTGAGACATTCAAACCTTTCAAGACACAAAGTACACTGCAACAAAAAGTATGAGCCAAGAACCCACAGTTAATTTGCCCACCTCTTGTGACTAAACCACTACAATAAATGTTATGACATTCAAAGAGATTCAGAAAGAAACAACATTTTCAGAGGAAGAAATTGTACAACAACGTAACCAAGTGCGCAACAACTGCTTCTCCATTAACTAAAGCATGTGAAGAAAGACTACAGATTCAAGAGAAAGGCCTGTCAAGAGTAAGCCTATGCTCTGGTAAGAGAGCAGATAAATACAGCTTAAGAGCCCTGTTTTTAGGAAAAGATTCTAAACATTTAAATTGCTCCCTTCCAGAAAGGCAAATGCACAGACTACTTTCTTTACCGGAGATGCGCACCTCTATTCTTCCTGAAGTACACAAATTTGAAGGAGACATTAAAACATCTAGTCAGGCTCCAAATACAGTAACATGGTCTATTAGTTGGTCTGTATCTGCATAAGCTGCTTTTAATCTAGTGCCATTTCCTATTGCTAGCATTCATCTTTGAAGGATTTCTTCAGCCATACTGGACTCAGTCTCCTGCCTTGGACACAAGAGGTTTGGGATAGTCTCAAGCCAGTAAACATGTTATTCAGGGTTCATACACTAAAAAAGACCCAAAGATAACCCTCGTTATTTTTGAATCTAGACTTACAGATACCACTTCTACTCTTACCTTCATTACTGTGCTCTACTTCTAAAAGCTATTTCTACAGTGTCTTTACAAATTTCTCCTTCAAATTTGGAACCCCAGATCATTACACAGCCACAGAAACCACTTCTTTCACAACTGTCTTCACCTTGAGTTGAAATATCTTATCTCCATCTCCATTCACTACCATTTTCGCCCTCAAATAGCATTTCAGGCATGTGCAGGTACAGCTATTAGATTCTTTCAACCTCAGCCTCTGGTTTTGCTCTATCTCAAAACTATCTGTAGTTCAAAAGCAAAGTCTTTTGCTTCAGAAATCCAATTCTTTATATTTTTTTTTAAATAATAAACAGATTTATAGGTCATCTGGAGCTCTCCAGAATACTTTCAAATAGTTATTCTCACAGGAGGTGCAATCTCAGAACTGAGACAACGCTTGACAGACTAAATAACAAGATGATACAAGTCCACAGGATTACAAAAAGCCTGATAGCATCAAAGCAGCCTAGAACTTGAACATAGGTAACACCAGTCCATCATTCCACAATGAGCAGGTGAGATTTCAGGATAACAGATTCATTTTCTTCCCATACTTGTCTCTGTTTTATTAAAGTATCAAGAACTTTACCCTCCCTGAGCATTCAAGATAAAACCTAATGCAAATTTTCACTTACTGTGTTTGAATGTTGTAACTGACAATTGAGATGTTAACCACAATTATCATTATGGCGAGACCACATCACAAAGCCAGAAAATCAAAGGAGTCATTGGTTTAATTTGGTGTATTGACAGCCCACCCCATAAGACAACAGGTTTTCTCTTACCAGAAGAACACTGGTTCTTAAGTGAGATTCTGGTGATCTGAAGAGGAATCTTCCACAGGTTTCCAGCAGAGTACAAGCCATTTCAATATGGTGATGAGAAAAATCTGACAGAAGCATCTGGTGTACATTTATATAAAAATACAGCATGTTAAACATCTTTTTTAACTGCAGAAAACAGTAAGTTACATCTACCAGACAATACACTATTGTGATGTTCCATATTCTTTAAGAAAAAAAGATGCAAATTGATTTCTTTGGTCAGATGTTAACAAAATTAAACATATTTCTCATTAAAAAAAGTATCATAAGAACAGTCTAGAACCCAAACTAAGGCTCCAGAAACCTGAAAAACAGGATGCTTCCTAAGCCTAGCACAAAGAGACTACGATATTGAAACAAACTCTTATAATCTTCCCTATACCCCTTCCAACTCTGTCACATTTGCTTTAAAATTCCTGTTGCTAGACTGGAAAAAACACCAAATAATACTGCACAAGGACACAATAACCTCAACGCACATGTAAATTTAATTGCATTAAGTTAAGGAGCAACTGAAAATTACCAAAGCTTTGCACTTTACAATATTTTATAGACGGGAGAAAAAAAGAAAGATAATCAGATAATCTTTTTAAGAATTCAGCTTTGATAACTGAGTCAACAAACACAAACTATTCCCACAGTAAGTGATTTTAACCCCTGTGAGTCTTCAACCATCTTTATAAAACGCTTTTATCTTTTAAAACACTTTTTTAATCTGGGACTTGACCTCAAAGACGAGTTTGAATGTTTATCAGCATGCAAACTGAGAAGACATGCCTGAAGATTAATGCTTTCCAAAGGTTTGGTTTGTTCTTCACTGAACAAAAGCACCTGCTAAAATGGCATATAAGCCTCTCCTTGCATCACTGGAAAGCTTTCCACTCCTAATGCCTTCCTCTTACTGTTATGTTCTCTGTAGAAACATTAATTGTAATCAACATGATGAAATCTTTGCAATGCATAGCAGATGTGTTAGTAGCAATGTTTCTACAATCACAACACTAACCTTTAAGCAGTGGAGAGTATCGTTTTTGGAGAACATCTTAAACTTGGTAAGCTCACCAATGAATCTCACAGTTTTATTCTTTGTTTCAATGTTGATCTGGTCCTTTTTTCTTACCTAAAAAAAGAATGCATTTGAACGTAGCCTCTTAAAAATACCCACCTCTTCGAATTTACTTCAACACAAATCTGTGTAATAGCTTAGGAATTAGGCAATGTTTGGTATTTATTTAGTTCCTTATGCTCTACCTTTAGCTATCACCAGGTTTCCTAAAAGTCTCTCTACAATCTTGTTTCTTTAAAAGATTTCCAATTTCTTTCCCCAACCCTCCACTCCTCCCCAAAACCACCCACCACACATGAACCTGGCCAACCCCCCTTACCACAATGAAGTAGTAGTTATGTATTCTAGATTCTATATTTTTAGAATCATTAAGCAGTCTCTAAATTAATAGGACCACCTAGTCCCTAAGGAAATATTAAACACTGACAGCTTTTCAAGTCCGGTTTAATAACGTGCAGACTACCCCGTACCCTTCTTTTTTTTTTTCTTTTAAAATTACTGATATCCAGTATAATTTTATTACCAACGTACAAATCTATGTCTAAACATAACCCGCAAAATGCAAACCTGTATTTTCCCCAAAAGAAACAGCTTTTCCTGAGTACAAACAGTTAATTTCAGAGAGTTAGACTTAAGTAAGTCTGTACCTAAGAGCAATTCATACACATTCTAAATGTCAACATTAGAAAGAAAATCACCAGTGATGATTCCTTCACTGGTTTCCAAATTTCATGCAATATTTTTATGCCATATAAAACTTGGAAGCCAGTGAAGGAATCATCACTGTACACCATAACAAATTTCATTAATAAACCTAGAACAAAATGAAAGAAACAACGCTGAAAACATTTGTGAGGAAAATTTTGGTTGATGAAAAGAGTAAAAAATAACTGACTTAAACACTACATTACAATAGTAAGCCTAGATTACAGCAGTAACCTTGTAGTGGGGAAAGTGTTGTTGGAATAGGTCAATTCTCATTTTAAATGCAAGTTATTCATTTACAGAAAACTCTTAACACAGTTGGAGCACAGTTTAATTTTTGCAATTTGGTTTAGCTGTTTTTAATATATATTTTAATATATATATATATACACAAATATGTATGGTAAATCATAAAAGAATTTTGTTTTAAAACGTACAAATGCAGTATCTGAGAACAAATTCACTTGGATGATAGAAAAACATTCACTGAATTTCAAAATCAGCATCTACATAATATCAAACATTATTTATTCCCCAAAGGATGACTATTATCAGATTGGTTAATCTGAATGCAAACCACTGAATCAACAAAACATACATGAAATCTGAAGTCCCCTTTCAGCATGGAACAAAGATCCTCTGCTACATCAGACATACAAGGATGCAATGTGGCAACCAGTCTTGCATAAAATGGTAGCAAATCCAACCTGCAACAGAGGAGATGATAGAACAGACAGGCAATTCATAGACAAAAATGTATTTATGTCTGTAAGCATGGTTACAATTTTACTTGTGAAAGGAGTGAGTGTGCATATACCAACAGAACTACTACTACACGCAATTTTATGGGCTCACACTTCCAACTGCAATACCATTTAAAAACAGCAATACAAGCAGGTATGTTACTCCATCCTACTGGAACCCTTCACCCTACTGGAATCCTTCACAGCTCATTTCCTTTCAAAACTACTGCCTCGGGTGAAATGCCAAACACCATCTCAGCTACGGAATTTGACCTTTAAGAAATTACCAGATACAAAGAGAATCCTGATGCCTCTCAATAAGCAAAATGAAAAGCTCTTACAGATGACTCCATTTGCTACTGCTTTTATTTATCTTCTCTGAGTACCAAGAGACATTACCAGCAAGGTAAGAACATCTTCATTTTTAAGCAGTGAACTTCTAAGTGAATGTAGTAGTTATTACATAAACCAAAAGTCAGCAGATGTGTTGTGGCCACCCTTTGCCCCAAACCTCAGCTAGTACTCCCACAAAATGTAGTATCTCAAAGTTTTCTATAAAACTTCTTTTATTTTCTTTCCTCCTTGCTTGAGCACATGCCTTCATACCCATTTCATAGTATCACATTTCCCTTAGGGAATTTTGGAAGGCAATTTGCGTTCTTAGGTTATACTTTGCTTCTTTCCATTAAAGACTATTTCATTGTAAAAACCGGATAAATGCCCTTAAACCTGGTTTGTGGCATCATGTAACAGGACACAAAATATAACACAACTGCTTTGCATAAATGTGCAGGTATCACTTTTAAATGAAGAGAAACCAACTGCCCTCTGAGGCCTCATAATAGCATTTAACAAACTGAAGAAAGTATTTTTGGTTTACTTTCAGAACATAAGTAAATGCTGCCAACAGATGAACCATAAAACAAGTTTTAAGTGGAGAAACACATCTTAAGTTTGCGTGCTACAAGTGAGAAATTGCCTGTAAGAGAAAATGGATCTGGAATTCACACTTCATGAAGGGTTCAGGTCTTCCTTTACAGTTAGGGAAAAGAAATGAAAAAGAAAAAAGGAAAAGAAGAAATCTAAAAGCACAGATTTTAGATTTAGATACATCTTGCTCTGGCACAAAGTAAAACTAGAAAATCATCAAGTCAAAACTAAAGCATACACAACCGACTCCCTTCTCCTTTCTACAGCTATGTCACTAGAGCAGATTTCCAAGATCTGTAATATCCACTCACAGCATGAGGGCTAATTATGCAGTTAATCTGTGGATCAGAAAAATCAGAATATACTGCCTGAAAGAGGCAGAGGTAAGCAGCCTCCTCGTAATCCCTAAAACTCCTGGTGAAACATTACAGGTATGCCAGTTACCTATTTAACCTTTTTCATTCTCTCTTGTTAATCGATAACTGAAGCGGTATTTACATTTTTCAAGCCTGTTGGAACACACAGTCAAGGGTGACTAGCCAGAGCAAATTACTGTGATGTTATTAAGCATTTAGCCATTAACTCTCGGAGAAGTGAAAGTCTTATTACTTCACATGCACAAACAAAAGCTGAACTAGAGAAAGGACTTGGGCTGAAAGAAGGGGATTTCTGCATGGCACCTCTTTTAAGACAAGTAGCAGAACGCTTTATGCTGAACAAGTACCTGCCTTCTGAGAGCTAATAATTTCATCTCTGTAAACTGAACATACCTGGGGGAAATCAAAGTCTTAGAGCACGTTGCTGTTATTCCCTCACAGAACACAAAAGGTTTCTTCATAGAGATGAATGCTAAGATTGGCTGCTTTGAAATAGGTGAAATATAATAAGGAAAAGCCTTGTGTCAATTACTGTGAAATTGGCAACAGGAGATGGAATCCATTCTCTTTTACAGGGGAGACAAAAATTCCTGTTCAGAAGTGGAGAGATTGCAGTATCAGTGGCACCATCTACTGGTACCTGCATTAAGGCCAATCCACAGTTTCTATTTTCTCCAGAAGCATTTCTTTTTCTTGAGAAGTTGGGCAGAAATTAACTAGGATGACCACAAACCCCATAGCGTTGCTTTCTCTTCCTGCTCTTCTATGTTACGAAGTAAGACCTAGTATCAGTAAACTATCACAGTAAAAGAACACTACTTCCAACCATTGCCATTTTGACCATATGCCTTGGATTGTAATCTAGTCAGTTCTGGACCTCTGGATCACATGTACTGCACTTCAGCAAAATACTTCAGAGCACATCTTCTAAAACCCAAGCCCCAAAACTTTGCTCAACTGAAGTCCTAGCTGCAAACTCTCTAGAATGGGTGCATTCAAAATTTTATACCTCTGAGTGAAAGGGGCATCTCAGACATTTATTAAATGAGATTCTAGCAGAAAGACAGATTAAAGTACGAGGTAACAGAGCAAGAACTCCTGCCTCACAAGCAAATTCAAATCCAGATAAACGCAGTGTATTCAGTGGGCTTGAACAGGTACCAACTGCCACCAACACTGCTCAGTGAGAAGAGACGGATGTTGTGGAAGTGGCATGCTACAAGATAATCACTTTTTTCTTTTGTTTCTTAGCTGTGGCATGAACTCTTTGATCTCAAGCACATCTCGCAATTTTATCATTGAAAGAGACAGGCCACTGAAACACTGATAAGTCAAGTTCAATTGAACAGAAAAGACCTTGCTACTGAGGATTCTCAGGATAGAGAGCTGAAAAGAGGTTTACAACTTCTGAGTTAAAATGCTCAGAACTATTTAAACACTTAAGCAGCAGCCAACTTCTGAATTAAGAACAACCAAAGATAATGCTAAAAACTTCTGTATGACGAACAACAGATCTCTTACCTAGTAAATGTGCAACTTCACAGATAACCATAAATGGGGATGGCAAAAAAATGAGAAGCCACAACAGCTCCTATCTGCTGTTTAGCAGCTGTCTAGAATTGTTTAGCAGTTAAGGCCTAAAAAGAGACTTTAAATTGCAAAATTGCAGTATGTGGCTAGACAGATCCATGTGTATCTGTACAGGAAGATAATGCAGTTTGATAGCAAAGAAGTACACATAAATGCCTTAAAGCTGTGAGCAGTATGTGTTAAATTACTGTGCTGTCACTTTAGTGCAAACTCTATAGTCCTGAATTAAAAGGTTAATATTTAGTATTAAACCAACCCTCTAATATAAACCTGAAAGCACTTGTATACTGGCACTGAAAAAAGTCTTTTTAAAAGGCTTTCTGTTCTGTTGAGTTAGAGGTTCAAATCACAGCTAAAAATGTAAATGCAATCCATTCATAAGTATTCAGCAGAGCAGTGCAATGATGTTGTATTCTAACACTAATCCACAGTTAGCTGAGGAAAAAACATTCCCTTTTGTCAAATTAAGTTTTCTGTCTCTGTCCCAATTAATCCAACTTTAGTGGGAGCAAGAAACTCTACAGCAATACTAGACGATGACTTTGACATTACAGTGTCTGCATCAGTCCTCAAGCACGAAACCAGTTTTGTACTTTCTTGGTAAAATTGTTGTGCCTGCACATACTTCCTAAAACTGATCTCTCAGGAGAAGAAACAGAACTTACTCTGCTCTTGAAATATCTTATTCTGGCTTATCTGAAGCATTATCTGATAAGCTTGAAGACTAAATGCTTTTGGAAAATATACTGCTTTATCTGCATCCTATCACGAGCTGTTCCTCTGAACCTTTTGCAAAAGAAGCCCCAAGAAACCTCCTAAAGAACATAACCACAAAAAGCTTTCTTCTCCCTTGGTATCCTGGAGAGATATTGCACAAACTGTTGGAATTCAAAGTAAAAACTAGGATGCAACAATAATAATGGAAGGCAAAGGCACATCACCATAGCTCAGTGAAGAGATACACAAAGCAAAACCAGAGTTAATGCAGAGTATACAAAGCTTAGAAGCAGTGGTTTATAACTTTCTAAATCAGCTTGTAGCATTTTATAGCAACGATTACTACCATGTGCCATATACACACCTGGAGTTTTTCCTACAAGGATTATAAATGGTGATTTCAAGACAGAAAGCAGAACTGCTCCGTTATCAACTGCAGAAATACAGCTAATGTAAATATTAGGATAAATTGCCCTTTAAGATCATGTGCATCTATGGGCTATTCAGCTGGTACTTCCACTGCAACTGTTTGCAGCTCAGGACAAGCAGCTCAGTCAACATCCTATTTCTCCTGCTTAGTAGCCCAGAGACTACTGCAGACAAGAGAAGAGGCAGATATATACAACTGAACTTAAGATCTTACAGCTGGAAGCTGGAGTATTTACTAGCCCTGCAGGTGTCAGAGCAGACAGCAGAAAAATATATTAAAAATAGAATTGTACATGAAATACTAATATTTCTTAATAGTAATAATTAATATTTATAAGAAAAACCATGAGCAATCAGCTGAGCCATTCGCTTCAGTATTAGTTCCAACTATTAGAGAACAGAAGTGTCACAACGACAGCAGCTCCTTGAGGCAACCGCACCATCTATACCGGTCTGAGTTCCTACAGTACTGTAGATGTCCTAGGCTATGAAAAATGTTCTCAAATTGTGTTTTGATGCATTTCATGATTAGCATTTCTATTTATCAGCCTGCTGGTATTTCCTCTACATCATAAAATTGAACTGAAGAGCACCTTGTTACCTCTAACACAGAAGATACTCTACTTTCTACCTCCTCTGTCAGTAACTCAGACTTCGGGCACAGTCAGGCCTCTGTCAAAGTCTCCAAAGACTGAGGTGTCAAAACCATAATTTTTTAGAGAAAAGAATACATAAAGAGAAAGATTATGTGCACTTCTAGTTGCAAAAGCTAGTATCAACATAGAGTCAGGTTAATGCATATAGTGAGCAAACAAAACACTGGTTTACATCCAGCAAAGAGAGTAATGTTATTAACACAGCAGATGCTTATTACAGATGGGATGTACAAATAAGGTAGAATAAAGGTTGAAAAAAGAGTGCAAGAAGTGATTAAAAGTAATGAAAACAAAACACCAGAGCCTGTTTATTCAAAGCAGTTTTCTACATAAGCCTTCAGACAACACAGACACTCAAACTGTATTTCCACAATCCCTGCTAGCATTAAAAGGCATGGAATCAAAGTGGTGTGAACACTTAACAGGAAATCCAAGATGATGATGAAACACTGAAACTAAAAGCAGCATCAAAACAACCTCTCAGGAGAAACAGGGTGAGGTGGATCAAGAAAAGTGACTCCCTCATAATTACACATATTTAAATCACGCCTCTTTAAGGTACAAGTTTACCAGAGAGGAAAAAAATACATTATTCTTCCAACGAATTTAAAAAGTTTCATTTTAATATTTGCACTCGGTTTTGTAAGCAAGGCTCTTTTTCTGTGTGTAGGGCCCTCACACAAGGAGAGACAAGGAGAAATAGCAAAACTCTACGTGGACAAATCTACATGGACAGAAGAGGCCAGGCTTCAGCTTTCATACCTGCTTTCTCTAAACTGGCTGGCCTAGAACCAGCTCTGCTCCAGAAGATGCAAGATACATATTCTAGAAGATACATATAATAGCTATGTAATATACCAGAATTAACATATCACAAGAAATCCTCCTTCCTGAACTACATTGTGCTCTAACTATTCACAGGTTCTTACGCAAAATAAGTGCAAGTTCTCCTGAACAAAATACATCCTTCTTTTGCTACAAGGTAAGTTTTGCTGTTGTTTTCATGGTCAAAAAGTCATGAAAAGATCCACTATAAACACACACGTACCAGAAGACAGAAACTAATATTTAAAAGAAGAAATTATTAAAAAAAATTTACACTGCTATGGCAAAATACTGTGGGGAATTGCTTGATCATTCACGCATAAATCACTCCTGAAGTGCACCTCAGAAACGAACAAATGCAACTTGCAATATACACTGGTTTTCAGTAACTTTAACAGTTAAAAATCATATACATATACATGTTAAATAACCAAAGGGTGGATCCATCTTATTCTCTCCTTCAGTTCTTACCTTTGCCTAGGAACTATGAAAAGTGCTCGTACAAGTTTTCTTCTGTTGGCTTTTGTATTCATATTCATGCAAAAATCCATTGCTGCCTGTAAAGAGGAAAGTCAACTGAACACTTCACCTTTACTGCAGTGTGTTTTTATTTAAAGTAATACAGCATGCTTTCCAAAAGCATCTTTATGGAGCTGTTCCTGTTACATGCAGATGCTTTACGAACAGCCATAAAGAAAAGTCTTCCTTTTTGTCTAGAACTGGCATAGCTGCAAAACAAATCCAGTTGATTCTTTGGATCAACACAAGGAAGAAAACAGCTTTAGGCAGATGGGGAGTAATTTGTCAGAGAGGAATAGGAGGAAAAGAGGAAAAAGGCAAGTCTACTTCTAAACCAAATTAACACATAAGAAAACAGGCAGACAAAATCAGTACCACATGGTGTTTTGGCAATTACTGATTGAGGGAAAAAAAGGTTTCCTCCAAAGTAATTACTTTAAATATAGTTCAGCTCCTGACAGACTCAAAAGCTTCAAATCTTTGCTTCCAATCTATTTGATCTAGCATTATCTTTAAGAGTAGAGAAAAATGAAAACTATACCTTGTCTATGAGATCTCTGTTGACACAGTTTGGAAGCTGCTGAAGGAAAGCATCTACTATAAGTTTTAAATGAGATCCAGTACTGGCTTCCTCATCCTCTTGTTCTAACAGAGTGAAATAAACAAACAGCATACATCTTTAAGCTATGAAATATTGCAATTTATGATATCACCCAAACATTTGTAATGTTTGGCTGTTAAATATTTATTCACAGATTCAAACATATCTCGATAATATATAAAGATGAGTATAAAATATCTTCTTTAATGAAGAAAAAAACCCATTTATTGCTTTTGCTAACAAAAGTCAAAAGTAAACTTGTCTTCCTATTCATGAAGTTCCCTGCCTCCCACTATATACTGCCAGGAGCAACAACAAATCTGTATTCCTAGAAAACAATGGTAATTTCTTTAGATGATAGGATGATCACAAGAAGGCCCAAACATGGAAAACAAACAAAACCACCTTAATGCAACAGTAAACTCTACATTTCCTGTATGTTTGTCCCATAGGAGAAACAGGATTTTTGACCAAAAGCATCCATTAAGGCTATTCTTTCATCCAGTATGTTCTTGACATCTTTTCACTTTAGACTGCAAAAGCTAGAGGCCAACTCAATTCCTTCAGCAGTGCTGAAACCAGAGCCTAGAACCATAAAACAACACGGATGGAGGGCTGATCATGCAGCAGCTGCAAGACAAGCGGCGACTTGTTTTTCAAGCAGGTGCTTCTGTGGAATTCACAACACAGGAAGTAGCAACAGTGACCTGTGGTTACTGATTGAGTCCCTAACACTACTCCAATAGAAGACTGTAGGACAACTCTACTACTGAAATTCAGCTTTTCTGACATCTGCTCTGAAGACCTCACCAGAGGATTCCCCCTACAGTTATCTTCTAATTGCAAAATTTGTGGCATGCTTACAAAACTCTTCTGGACTTTAGTAAGTCTTAGAAAAGAGTTTAGTTTTCTCTATAGCACAGCACAAGCCAAAACAACAAGCTGCAACACAAACACTTGGGAAAAAAAATCTTCCTTGGCCAAAGCAACACAAAAGGACGCTGCTTCCTGAAAAAGAAACATAATGAAGCTTGGTTTTCTTTCAGTTTGAGGAATTTCAGCAGTAACAGGAATACCCAGGAAATTTCTGTGCTGGAAATCACACCCAAGTAACCTACAAAATTCCCCAACACGTGGTAAATTCACTATGTCTTTAAAGGCTACATGGTAAGATAAGCCAGCATGAAGACACAAGTTCATTTTTTAAGTTGCTGAAAGGGAAAGAGATAACTACTATAAGGGAAAAAGATGCTACATTGCAGGACCATATTTTTTCTTGTTCCTGGAAACTATTAGGGGCAGGGGTTGAACTTAGGTAGAGAAATGCTAAAATCTGCTTCAAGAAACACTGCAAGCTATCCAGTCTTGAAGGTGCTAGAGATTAAAGTAGGTGGCATCACTTCCTCCTCCTCTCTGACTAGAAGTCAGAAAACAAGACAAGGGTTCACTAAGAAAGGAGAGGAAGAAAAAAAGGAAGCTGCTCCAGATGCTCAACAAGAGGACCATGAAGCTTTAAATGCTTAATGGAACCCCAACTCTCTCATCACCCATATACTCAGGCTTCACTAGGATGCATACAACAGCTCAAACAAGACAATTTTTAGTGGCAAATCTCATTTGAATGCATTTTTC
The DNA here is from genome assembly GCA_039877255.1 of Loriculus beryllinus. Taxonomy (NCBI): domain Eukaryota; kingdom Metazoa; phylum Chordata; class Aves; order Psittaciformes; family Psittacidae; genus Loriculus; species Loriculus beryllinus. The sequence continues at coordinate 27,724 of JBCJKH010044121.1, forward strand.
CATTTAGGTATTTACAGCCACACCTTCCTGTCTACCTCTACTGTTCTTTTATCTTCCCCTTTTTCCTCTACAGCAGTTAGTTGTCTCACCTCAGTCTTCTACTCAAACTGACTCACGGTTCTTGACATCAATTTAAAGTCTTTGACATTTCAGTCCCTATTCAAGGCAATCTTTCAAGAGTTCCTGTTACCACACTGAATTTCAACAGTTCCCAAATGTATCTCCCCTTTCACTGGTCCTCTCCTTTGCTGAGGGCCAAGGATACTCTCATACTGTATTTCTTTCTCATTGCAGCATGTGGATCCTTTCTAAGTGGAAAAGCTATTTTCTTTTAGAACCTGAAGCAGGTCTGGGACTTAAGACAGTTTTACAGTGACAGGAAATGAAACAGCCAGGGATTCCAAGTATGCAATTTATGTGAAAAAATCAGTTAATTTCTTGCTTTCACTTGGATCCTCTTGAGTTTCAACCTTCCAGTAGCAGCACGTTTTAAAACTGTATTACCGCTTTTAAAAATTCACTACAAGTAGTAAAGTGCAACCATTACTTAGACTATTTGTAATGGTCTATCTGGGTGCAGATAAAGTCACGCAGCATAATCACTGCAGACAGTGAAAGAAAAATTACCTTTTCTTTTTAAACACCTTTATATTTACCAGAAATGAATGCAATGCTGCAGTTTCCAGAGAGTAGAACTGAGGAAACATCAGAAGATGCTAAGGACTTACTGAAGTAACTCTCCTGCAATGATTGGTGCCAAACAATCTTCTGCTTCACCAAAACTAGTTGTTTGCCTTCCCCACCCCCTACGCACATACCTTCTCAGAGAGCCCTGGCTCCTTGCATGTCAACATCATCTTTTCAATTTACTAAACTATAACCCTGCAGAGGGCTTTCTCCTCAAAACCCCTCTGCCTGAAAGGTTCAATCTACTTTGTATAGTGTCACCAGACAATGGAAACAAGGCAAGTGCTTTTAAAATGCCTGGAGCTATTCCTTTTTGAGACAAGGTTCTGAAATGAATTCGATCACAAAGGAGCCCTCACATCCTGATGGTACAAACTAAAACTGTGAGCAAATAGCTGGCTGGATGCTCCTCTCTGCACAACACTTGGCATAAGCATAGTGTTAAACATCTGGTTGAATAAAAGCCTGAGGAATGTATTCAGAATCTAGTCTCACAAGTCAAAAAAAGATTTCTTAGTTAATAACTTGAGATCTGCTTTTAAATACCTGCTTTTCTGATAGCAACTCTGCTAGCTCTTTAAACAGTGTAGCAAAGTTAACAGGGTTGTCTTCATACTCACTTCTGCACATTGTTTCTGCAGCTGACAAACCTTACAAAAACAGGTACTAGGTAGGTATTAACATCAGATGACTCCTGCTCCCGGTACCCTTGATGGCTTCCACCCTGGCCATTCCTTACTTAACATCTTTGTCTCCATTCACACAGCTTCATGTTTAACATTTTATCTTCTCTTTCAAAAATAACCTCAAAACTCACTTCTTTCAGCATGTTTGCGGTGACTATTTGCAGCTCCGGTGCTATCTGCTCCCTCTCTCTTCCCTGAGCATATTGAAAATAAGCAAAATTAAGATTCACTCAAAGTTAACACAATAGAGAAACAAAATAAATTACCTGAATTCCTAGTAAACAAACCTCTTCAACTAAGTGCATCATGTAAAACTTCCCTTTTATATGGCACACCTTAAACTTAGCTATTATAGTCTCTGACCCTTAAGAAGTAAGTGTAGGCACAAGCACTGCAGTGCTGTGAAGGATGCTACACCAGCGGAGACCTGCTTTGAAAACACACACGTTGGAAAATTGTCTTGTCTCCCTCACACTGAGCTTCTTCAGCCTGGAAAGAAGCTTCTGGGAAACCTTCCACTTCCAGAACTGCCTAAAGGAACTGACAAGAAATACAGAGAAGGACTTTTGACAAGGGCCTGTAGGGACAGGACAAAGGGGTATGGCTTTAAACTGAGAGGGGAGATCTAGATGAGGTATCAGGAAGAAATTCTTTTACTGTGAGGGTGCTGAGGCGCTGGCACAGGGTGCCCAGAGAAGCTGTGGCTGCCCCATCCCTGGCAGTGTTCAA
>JBCJKH010044122.1:0-11294 GCA_039877255.1 Loriculus beryllinus
TTTCCTTCTTTAGCGCACTTGGGGATGGCCCAGTACCTACACCGCAAGATACTCAGGGCACCTGAGCGTCTCGATCCTTTACTGCTTATGATCAAAGCTTCCTTTGTCCCAGCCCCCAGCTCTGATAGTTGCATGTTTTGCCTATTACAACAGGGCCCAGCAGTGTTTGACTTCATCCAACTATTTTCTTATTAATATTATTTTAAGGAGTTTATATAATAACAGACTGTTCAATATATGCTCCATAATGGCTCATGCAGCCTGTCTTTGACAGTGGGGTTATCACATCCATTTGGTAAGTTTCATGGGAATCTATAACATTCCCCTGAATGACCATCCAAAGAACAGGCTGCAAGGGAATGAGATCTTCCTGAGGAGCATATTATAGAGGCAGCTTTTATGATACACATTAATGGAGGTCAGAGACAAGGCTACTATTCTTATCTATGGAGGGAAAACACTAGATCATAATGATGGCATGAGAATGGTGGAAATAATAAAGTCATTCCCCTGGTTCAGGCAAGATTAGCACATTTTACCCAGTTAAGTCCTTTTCACTATAAAAAGCACTGCCTAAAGGTGCCTTTAAGTATAGATTCGCAGACAGTGTAGAACGAGGCATGTGTATTGCATCAGTTGCAGCAGGTGACTTTCTGCCTAGAAGATACTAGGAATAGATGCCCCATTCAGAGCAGAAAATCAGTTCAGTGCTCATGACACCTCTTGATTAAGAAGACATGGCTCTTTAGAGCAACCAACCAACCAACTCCAAAGTAGACCAAAGCCTAAACAATAGTAATTTTTAATTCCTGGCTTATATTAGGAATTTTTATGTGTTACTCACATGCACAGTGTTAGTTCAAGTTTCTTTTGAGCTTGTACTTACAAGCCCTGACCCATGTCTTTGAGGTCGTGTTAACCCCTGTTAAGTGCATACTTGTTACTCACATAACTCTTTTCTAAATTATTTTAAGATAAAAAATAGCCACATAGAATCAAACAAGATTGCTTCCTATTAAATGGCTGTCAGTTCCACCAGATCTGCACTAATGTTAGCTCAAAGGCAGTCATACCTGGACACTTTGATAGCAGCATTCATGCCTGGGCAGTGCTGGAAACCTTTAGCTTTGTTCTCATCCTGTCTCATTACCTGAATGAGTATTGCATACTGTACTTAGTGTCTTTGGCGTCAGACCCTCATGCATCTTTGAATAATGCTTCTGTTGGTAGAGAAGTACATGTAACTCAGTGAAAATCAGCTACTCTCTTATAATACATGAGCAAACCCAAAACTCCTTGCCATTTATGTTCCCATTTATGTTTGGGAAGAAAGAATCCAGATGTATGCGCTATTTACAAAGCCTTTTGTAAAAATTAACCTATCAATGAACTGCACACAGGCCTATTCCCAATGCTGTCCTAGCTCAGAAATCCCACTGGAATCAGCCAGGAAGAGTCAGGTTTTAAATTGGGAGCAAGTCAACCAGCTACTGGCAGCAGCATAAAGTTGTGTTGTAGTGTGAGCTTTAAGCATTATGGTGAAAGTAAGCAGGCCAAAAGCACTGCCCTAACCTAAAGCAGCGCAATGAGTAATGAGAAGCTGAGAACTCTTTTTGAAGTAAAAGGAGAATTTTTGCCCTAATTTAAGAAGGTCCTCAATCCAGCAGAGGTACCTGCCAGCACTCTGTTCTCAGCTGTATTAGTAAGTGGATAGGAGAGCACCCCAGTGTATTCCATACATATACATTAACTTTTAACTTCAGGTATCAGAATGTGGAGGCTAGTATGCTGGATTTTTCCATTTAAATAAGATTGAAAAAAGCCTGTCCCCTGAATATTCTTCTTGGGCATTCATTTCCATGCTCTGCAAGAGAACGCCCGCTCTGCTCCCACAGCAAATACCTCTGCCAACATTCAGTGCCTATGATCAAAGTTTCTCTTGACTTTCAGTGGGGATTCGCATCCCAGCCTTTAGATGTAAAGGAGTGTTAAAGAAGAAAAACCTAACACTGAAATCAAACCCCTTGTGTTTTGAGGACCTACAGTAACTCCAAAGACTTGCCCAATACATGCACATCTCCAGGCTTTAGCACATTAAATAGGGAAAAAATGTAAAAATGCATGACCTGGATGAAAGAAAGTATCATTCTTCTCTGTTGTGCTCCCAAGTTTCTGAAGTTGGGGACTTTGTTTTTTAATAAAACTTGTTTGGCAAGAACTCTCTCTCTGCTGGATGAAAATTTACATTGTTAAACTACCCAACCTAGTTTAGTTTCACTATCCAGTTCTGCTCTAGAAAGATTCCTGATTCAATCCAGTTATTCTGTACTACTTTTGATGGTTTAGGCATTCAAATCAGCCATCAGACTGTTCACTAAGTTGAATACCTTGCAGCTCTTGTGCTAACTTAGAGTAGTAGATGTATCAAAGACTACAGCTTCTAGCATTACACAAACCAATTAACCTTTGCAAGCACTATGCACTACAGAACTAAATAAGAGATTTTAGAAGTATTGTTTAAGTAAGGGTGGTTTCTCAGTGGTAGTTACAAACTGTTATGCACTGAATCACAGCCTGTTACTGTATTGTTTTGTTCTGCTCTATAAGGCTCAAATTTGACTCCCTGTACACAAACCCTGGCACTTGTTTATTCTAGGCCAGCTAACTCTTCTACAGATAAAGTTGGCAACGCAGCACCCAGGACTCACAGAGCTTCAAAACAAAATATCTATGTCTTATAGAATGGTTCACTTCTATGCTGAGCATATGAATATACTTATATATTTTCATATATATATGCACATATTCAAAATGTTATGCATTTCTGAGTTAACAAAGAATGTGTATCTTTAGTGTTTCAGAAACCGGAAAGAAGGGTGGGTAGATGGACAGATAAGATGCATGTTTAACACATACTGTTGCCAATCTCCAAGTTTGCATGCAAAGGAAAAGATGCTCCAGGTAAGACAGGATTCAGGGGGTTCTCTACATAAGATGTACCTAGCAATACCAGATAAAATGTCTTACTAGCACTGGTATGAAAACACTGTAGGAACAGAAAAAGGTTCAACCTACTTAATAGCCAAAAGACAAAAACTATCAATCTTTAAAGTTTTCTCTTTCTGAAAATCTGAAAACATCCTTTTAGAAAATACTGACATATATTAAGGCTGCTCACACTATTCAAGCACAGGCTAACAACTGACAATCAGAAGGTGCATATCTGGTGTAACTGATGTCATTCCTCCTACAGAAGCTACACAGGCATGCAGAATGCAGACTGGAGCCTGATGAACCAAGTAGGAATTTGAGCCAAGAGTTCATTAAAACATTCTAAAGTGTACCCTCACAAATTTCATGAGTGATGCCAGCACACAACCTAGAACAGATCTGCCAAAAAGAGGTTACCTGATTTCCTCCTTTTAACCAGTAAATTGGCTAAATCACAGCGATATTTGAGCGTCTTCCTAAAGGTCTATGAACCACGTCATTTCTCTATAAGACAAAGTTTTCATCATGCTGCATCTCTGAGTGCACAGAAGCACTGTATGTATGGATTCAATACTGAATTGCAGAAAGCTGATTTGAATTTTAAAATTTGATCCAAACTCTCTCCTGCATGCACAGAGCTACACACAACACAAACTAGTATCGGTCATATGGACACAGAATACCCAGTGGAGGCTACCTGGTGGATTAGCAGCAGTTTTAGGTTTGTACGTTTTGTTCAGCCTTTTTATTTTGCCAAATGGATCATCTTCTTGTAACAGTCTGTTCTACTTCTTTCCTTGGTGCTTATCAGCTATGAAGTCAAGTTCCATGTATCAAGCCTATTCAGCCTTCCTGCCCTCCTTCCTACCTGCCCTAATCCCCACCCCCCAAAAAAGGGGGAAAAAAAGCTTCCAGCTGACCATCCAGGAGTATCTAATCTAACAGGAAAAGGTGAACTCTGTATGACATGCATTTTTTTGGTCAGGCGGATGGGAAGCCTGAGGGTGCCAGAAAGGCAGATCAAAACCCTTAACAAATCCATAAAGTGAAAAAAGCAGCATCTGCCTTTGGAAAGATAGGAAGAACAGGGTCTGATACAGACTGACACATCATAACCACTGTTTATGTTTACTGCCAAAACCACTGCCCTCTGAAATTTCTAAGTAAATTTCACATTTCACCTCTTGATCACTTCAGCATTCTTCTCGTGTCCAAATGTCTCATGAAAGGCATTACCATGACTTAAAAACTTCAGAGGAAGGCTAGAGAAACTTAAACAGGTCTACAAACACAGCACTTATGTTAATTTTGAAATAGATTCTACTTTCATGATATGAGGTACTGTGTTCTGTGCCCTCAAAACTTACATCACCTCCCAGGGCCAGAATAAGAAAGCATGTTGAATAATTCCTCTCTTATCACTTACTATTGAAGTGGAAAGTAAATCTGCTGCTGTTCAATAAGATTCCTCCTTGAAATCACAAGTCTCTCAGTTACTCTTTCTGTCTCAGTGACATTGAGTATTCCAGGTCACCGCACAGGTTAAGTGAACAACCTCACAAATGCAGAAATAACACAAACTGAGATTGTTCCAATTTCCCCACAGTAGCACTTTAAAAAAAAAAGAAAATAATCAGATCTACCAACTCCTTCCCAATCCACACCCCTTGCCTTTTATTTATTTAAGATTTTGGCATTTATGGCCTCCTTAATATGACTAGCTGCCCTACTCTCATCTGCAGCATCCCCACTCTTTCCAAGCACTCCTGTTGGGAAATGCCTGCTCTCAGAACCAGTCTGATCTCATCAGTTTTTGATTAAAGCCCTTTCCAATAATGGATTTGCTGAGTTCTGGCACTCAATATGGGTTTGGGGTTTCTTGCACACACACACACACACACAACTTCTTCCTCTCTATTCTTAAGTAGTTTATTAAGTCCACATAACTGTCAATTAAGAGATTTTCTCCTTGAGAAGGAACATTCTCTCTATGAAACCCATTTAATTACAGGAAAATGCATAGTTAAATATAACAACTTCCTTTCCTGTTAATTCAGCTGTGGTGAATTTTGCATGCTCTATTTTATCTCCTGGTTATAGCATAAAGGAATGCTGGAAAATACTCTAATTATTTAAAAGTTCCTGCAAGTTGGGTAATCCTGATGGTTTCACTCCTCTGGGGACTATTCCCATAGAGATCAGAAAACACAACTTTAGGAAGCACCACAGGTGTTTATTCTAAGAGCATCCACAGATCCCATGACTAATAGCTGAATGCTTACAAATACTTCTCATTTTATTGCTAGACACCATTTTGTTAAAAAAAAGAAAAGTTATCTTTCATTTACAGGATGATCGTGAGACCAAACTGTTTGTCCAGGCTGGCACAGGACATTTGAATAAGTACAGGACTTATATCCAACTCATCCCCTTGCAGAGAGCAAGCACTTTGGTATCTTGTTCCCAAACTCTCAGACATAGTCCTATAGTGCCCAAGAGACTTTCCCTCTTTCAAGATTTTCAAGACATTAAAGAAGGAAAGAAGAAGAAAAAGAAGATTCACTTATCAAAAAGAGTGCAAAAACATTCTGACTGTGTTTACAAAACTTTGCTTATTTAGCATAATTTGACCAGATGTACTAGCAGAAAGGTGTGGGGTTTTAACAAAGCAAACCTAGTTTGGTCCTAAGAGCATTTTCACAACACTAAAAAGCCACTCCCTTCTCAGGAACTCAGGAAAGAAATGCATGCAGATCATCAGGTACCAAAATCCAGCCTCTAATAAAAACCAGATAATACAATTTGAATGCATTTATTCATAGGCAGCTGTGTTCATTACTGTACCCTTCCACTGTATGAAGAAATACAACAGATAGACAACAGAGCCCATACAGCAGTTTAATAAACAGTATTAGATGTAATAACTTTCCTGCCAGGCAATACATGGAAAATGCACACCCTGCTATTGCTCTGGCTGTTCATTTCCATAATTTGCCAGCTTTCAGTATGCATCTACTGCAAACAGTTTCTTGGGGAATGCTTCTTCCTCACTGCTGCTTACATCTGCCAGCAGGTGAGAAAAATTCAAAGTGCTGCTTGGTCAGCATGACCTCACTCAGAGATGAAGCAAATGAGCTGAACATACCTGCCCAGTGTGGTCCCTGTCAGACGGAGCCCTAAAGTAGCTTCTGAGCTCAAGTTTCCTACCGAGTAATGCAACACACAAATCACCAGGTGGCTCTATTATGTAGCAGTCATTACCAAAGAAATCCCAGCCTTGCATAAGCCTTTGCTTTCATGTAAAGTAAGGCTGCATGATTATTTGAATAAAAATGCCCTGTTTCCCATGAAGACAGCTCCCGCGGCTTACACCTTGTTGGAGACAAAAGAAATTATCTGAGATGTTGTTAACCTCTGGAAAGATATAAGAGAGTCTTGGATGAAGGCAGAAAAGTGAATGGTGGCACTGACTAATTGTTTACTGCAGAATTCATCACAGTTACCAGCCTATAAACTCTGCCTTCAGTAAACTCATTTAAGGCATTTTCCTGTTCAAAGTCTGCAGTGGGATAACAAGCGAGAACTGACCCTCTACACAATTTGAAGGAGGGTGTTCTCCATTAAAACACAATGATCACTCACACAATTGAAAGCAATTTGTCTCTTATTTTGGTGATCAGATTTTAGCTCAATACATGCACATAAAAGCAACAACTCGCTGTATATTACGAGTTACACTACCCTAAGCTTGGAGGTTCTGCAATAAAAAGTTCCTATTCTTCCATCCCAATTGAAAAGGAACATATTTTCCAAGTACATTATCTCTCTCCTGTGGACCCACTCACTAAAATTTGCTGCAAAAGCAATTGGATTTGCATCCCTAGACTACATTGGGATGAGTAGGGAAGTCTAAATGCAAGCATCAAATGACTTCAAAGCTGGTACCAGTACTAACTTTCTATACTGCTATTTTACCTATTCAAGTTAACATGATCACTGTCAGTGCAAAAAGCTGAACATCTACGCAAGCCCTTAGTCGGTCAGGACTTTATCAACAGTTGCAAAAGCAGCTGCCATAATTAATGTCAAGAAATTTTAAAAAGACAGGAATATGTGAAGCAAAGTACTTTTTTTTTCCTTTTCTTTTCTAGGCTGTGAAAGACCAGCTTTATACATCACAGAAAACCACCCCTGGGTATTTGCAGACATGCTACATCCAAGTCACTTGGCACACATTAATAAGGTAAGCCAATTTTCCAACAATCATTAAGCACAGTGACTAGGAACCCAGAAGCCACTCAAACTATAAAGGAAACCTCCAAGGACCAGAGATTAAATTCTATTTGCCTTAGGTCAAAAGATCTACCTCAGTCCCTCACAACCACTCGTGTACATCACAAAGACATTGCACAATTCAGCAAAACTGGCAGCCAGAGCAGAAGTCTTCAATTCCAGAATGCCAGAGGGATTATAATTTAGAAGTGAGATGCTTCAACTCAGCTACATTAAGGAAGATTCTTCCTCATTTGCATCTGCCTGTAGTCAGATTGTAAGAACCTGATGCATTACATGGGCACCCAGGAATTGCACCAATACATAACAAAAAACCACCAGAACACAAACCTATCATTCCACCCTCTTTATATCAAAGCATCCTTATCAGATCAAAACATGAGATCTATTTCAGTGGAAGGTTAGGTACCTGAGTGAGCTTCCTGGATTACTACACAAGTCAGAATCTTGCCCTAGATGTATAAGATATAAATCACTAATATTCTCTCATGTTAAAGTGATATTCTAATTGCACTGTGTATTTTAATACACTCAATATAGGTTTTCACTAAATAGATTGTACTTCTTGATTTCTTTGTGGCATTTAGTCATTTATTATAAGTTGATATGGCTAATTGTCAAAGTTTCATTTGCATGATCTTCATTTCCTTGCTTAATACAGACTCAGAATTTGATGGACATTTGCAGATATATGGACATTTACATAATACAGAAGATAGAACCTGAACATCCAACACAAATGTCAGTGTACTAACACAAGAACTAGCATCACAGCAAGAAAACAAAACCAAAACAAATGTCAGAAGAAAATCACCATATTAAAATTTGCACCAGCACTGGCTGGACAAGATCCAACACTTGCAGGTTTAGAGCTATTAGACAAATCAGAACATGCACCATGACAGAAGTCTTCATTTTTGTATGCAAGTGTTTCCACCAGAAAAATGCATCTGTATGCAAGAAGCGGATGTCAATTTTGATACACGTGCTTTGTTAAGAACATAAAATGAAAATGCACTGTACTTACTCTGCCCTGTAACACCTGCTAATGCTCCCATCTCAGCAGTTATGAAAATTAAGCCCAGAGAAATAACCAGTGATTTCCATGCCTTCACTTGAGTAGAAAATTCCTTAATTTTACACTGTAGGTGTTTGGTTTGGTTATTTTTTTTAATTGAAGAACATGAAAAGAATAACGATGCTACCAATGAAGAGCCCTTATAACTGACTCCTACAGTTCAGAAAGCACCTCAAGTTCACACTGGCATTTAAACATCATCAGAAGCTGCTCACAGCCATATACGCTATCCTTCCAAGAGCACCATTCTTTAAACATTTTTATTTGTATGCTTGAACTAATAATAAGGATCAGCAAAAATACCTACAGTGCATGAATCTACAGTATCCACTCTCTTTATTAATTGCTATTCCATCATTTCATGCTCAAATTAAATCACCCCCTTGATTGTCTATGCTGAATAAAGGCTAGTCTCCAGCAGGGATTCGAACATGGGTTTCTGTTAGCCACCTGTGCTGCACCTTCATTTCAGTTGGCTAAAAATGTTTAAACACTGGCTATTCTCCAAACATCTTTTCTGGCTTACTCTGACTTTATGCCCACAAACCACCCAGTAAGAAAAGGATCCCGCGAATTTGTGTATACATTCTTCTGTGGCATCCCAGGAAAACCACCTCAGCCCACGCTATCTTTTCATATTGTTGCCTTAATGAAGCTAAAGTGGAAGCTTATATAATAGAATCTTAAAAGCTTTAATTATTTCCTTAGTGCCATAAACACAACACTGTCATAAAGTAATCCATCAGCACCCACAACTCCCAGCCCCAACTTTTCCAGTCTTCTTAATAAGCTATTAGTGACAATGACTCCATATGTCACATTCACAGGAAAATAGCAGGTACCTGGATATTTCTAGTTGAACTTAGTGCATTTTAGGAAAAGCCATTCTCTCCTCTCTCCACTACACTTAAACTGCTAGAACTCTGAAAGTTTGTTTCCTAATAAATTTGTCATACAGGGGTAGGAAACTGTTTCAGATGCTCCAGTGGTCTTATACAAACTATTCTCATACAACAAAGCTTTTCCTCCTATGACTTGTTTGTTGTTGGGTTTATTATGTTTTATTCTGTACTTCATTCTCAAGACATGCATATTCTCTTTGAATAACAACTTCAATGAAAATCTGCTGTTAGCAGCAGCAATCACAGTACATTCCATTAAAAAAGAGCCTTTAACAATATCTGTGATTAAATCAATTTAGTTTGCCCTTTTTGAAATACTTCTTGAGCTCTCAGTAAACACACTGCATGCATTCATTTCCAACCAATGTAGCAAATAAAAATAAAAAATAAAAATAAAAAATAAAATTACGTTATATATTTCAGGTGATGAGATATGAAAGAGGCACACATAAGGAACTGCACCTAGCTGGACAGTAAACGGCAAATAACTCCATCTTACATTTACGTGTAAGACTCTTTATTTTCTATTTTGTGTTATCTCTCATAAGAAATAAGAGAGTATCTATGAAAAACATATAACGCCACTGCTATGCTAGAACCAGCACCACCTTCTGCAGTCTCTCCTAGGGAAAAAAATCAAAAAGCATCCAGAGTAGTCGATATAACTGGAATCACAGTTACCTGTAACAACAAGTGTTTCAGTCTTAAAAGTAAACTCTGTAGCTGCACCTTAGAAGCCAGTGAATGAGTTAGACACTAAACCGAAACCTTCCGACCAGGAATTTTCCCAAAGGAATCCATTTTCAGAACCACTATTTTAACTCACAACGCAAAGCACATTCATTTGCCCATGGGACTCAGCTGCACTGGCACAGACAGAGGATTGCAGAGCTGCCTCAACACCTGTGACAGCAAAAGCAGCGTGCAGGTCTGCGGGCTCAAGACCAGGCAGGGAGAGACAGCACAAAAACCCCTATGGTGAGAGTCACTACACTGCAGAAGGATAGGAAAGGCAGAAATAGAGAGTAAAAGTAAAACTCAGAAGATCTGAACTTGCCCTTCAGCTTTTTGACGCATATCAGTGACTTCAAAGAGGGAAGAAAGCATCATCAGTTTTCTATGACACAACTTACTCTTTTCTAACCATTACTGATAATTGTTCCTCAGCTAGGAGCCCAATGCTGGAAAAGCAGTGCTTCCATACATTTTTAATCAATCCAGTTAATGCTTTTGAGGATTTCTTCAGTGTTTCATGTTTAACCTTGAGTTCGGTAACTAATGGCAGGGAATCAAGATCAGCAAGTAAAGATAGCCGAGATATTTGAGATTTCACAACTGGTACGACAGGTAATAGAGCAGTAATATTATTTATCTTGCTGACAAATATTATTTGCAAAGGAGGAATAACACATCAACGACTACTTCACGTATTGTTCTGTAGCCTGATGGAGTCAGATCAGACACACAGGACTGTAGGCACCTTCCTAAGACAATCAGAAAAAGCCAGTCACCTCAACTACCAAGAGATGTTAGAGCAGATTTTTGCTATGAATCAAATGAACTTGAGTCTTCAGGTATTTTTTATTTTAATAACTTTGCCAGCAGTGTCATCTTTTAAAATTAATGTCTGCTCTAGTAGTGTTCAGTTTTCCTTGTAAAACAATGACAGCTAATAGGAAAGCACTGTCATGTATTCTGACTAAAGGTAATGTATATGTGACAGCTGCGTGATCATCAGCAGGAAAGTATTTCTAAAAGACTAAAGGTATAATTAAAATGAGCCTACAGTCCTAGCTTTAGGATTTAAATGTTTAAATGTTTAAACTTGAAGGAACAATGGCTCCTTGAAGCTCCTTCACAACCAGTACTTGTGAAAGCCTGTCACTTCTGAACCAGTGTTCAGTAACAGTTGTGCAGGTCCAAGCACCAAGCAGCAGATTACACCTGATGATCATAGAATCATAGAATAGTTAGGGTTGGAAAGGATCATCTAGTTCCAACCCCCCTGCCATGGGCAGGGACACCTCACA
>JBCJKH010044124.1:0-17522 GCA_039877255.1 Loriculus beryllinus
TGATATTCAGAGCCTTCAGAGCTGGGCAGGGGGAATTCCCTTACTTGAGGTTATAAGAAAAAACCCTCTGAGGAATCCTGCGGAAGGGCAGAAAAGCATTCCCCCTTCTACTGAAATCTGGACAGGTCTATGTTCATTTAGGCACAAACCAGCCCAGTAAAGCACTTGCCCCAGCCATTTGTCACCTGACATTTACTTAAAAGCAGAATACCTGGAAGGCACAAAATCTGCAACATCCCTACACCAGCTCCTCTCCTAGGGTTCTCCCATATCTTTCTCTTTTGTGATCGCACAAGCATTTGTGAATCTGTACTGTGATCAAAGAGCGAACCTTTGTTAAACTGGGCCTGGCCAAATAAAAAGCAAAAAAATAAATAATCAAGAATCTTCACAAGGAAAGAGACATGAGCAGAAGGAAGGCTATAATGCCCTGATGAGTTTCCAGAACTACTTAATTATAGAGCAGTCGTAACTGATTCAACAGTATCTCATTAATGCAGTATCAAATCTGCGTAAGGGTTTACTTATTAGAAAGAAAAAGGTAATCTTGAGTTATTGCCCCATTCAAACACACTAGGACTCTGTAGGTAGCCAGCAGAAGTCAGATAACAAGCTCCTTTGTTATTTGAGGACTCTTAAGATGCTGAACTTGAGAGTCACTGCTTCTATTAAAAAACTACCAACAAACAAAAACCCCAAACAAATAAACAAACCCGAACAAGCCCTTACAGTAGGACTCAAAAATTTCACCCTGACACCCAAGCCACAACTTCAGAGGATTTTGGACATTTTAAGTTTTATAATTTAATATCAGTTCCATACACACAAAGAGGTATGTTTGGCAGATTGTTATCTATCACTGTAGGCCCATTAGCTTTACTCCTCATTCCTTCATTCAAATGTAGTGCTCTGCTCTACAGAACACTTTCCAGCAAACTGGATCATAAACCTGCCATAAGGCTACACTCTTGAGATTTGACTTTTGCTGGGCAAAAGACTGCTGAAATTCAAAGGAACCTAACTTAATTGCCATCACCAACAACCATGAGTGTAGGTGCTGGGTAGGAATTGGGTTTACAGCTCTTCTTCACCTGTTTCAAATGGCTGTCTTCACCAGCTACATTAGACTTCTGTGCAATTCCAGTCCTCTACAGCTTCCAACAAAAAAATCTGGACATAATTTTGAATAGATAGTAATCTCCTATCTTCCCTATCTGTTCCTTTGCTGTATTCTCCATAATTACTCAAAGCACTGTCCAGAATTTCTGATTTGTATGTGACATATGAAAACTCTTTTCCCCTTTCTAGTTTCATACTTGACAGCATACTCATACCTGTAAGGTCACCTAAGGCTGAGCATGTTTTTTAGAAGGCTGCAGTGGTTGTCTTCATTAAATTAGTGGAGAGAAAGAAAAAAACTGCATTATTCAAAGTGCCAGAATTTCTTATTAAATCCTTTGCCCTGTTGACATAAAATGAGCACTATTGCAAGAGATTAGCTTAAAAATCTAGCAAGAGTTGTGTGAGTTCTATAGTACCAATATAACATATGTAGCATTTATACATTAGACATGATAGAGACCATACACAGAGAGTGGAGACTCAATTAAAAATTAGTTATAAAGCCATGAATGGAAGGTCAAATTTTACTCTCTTAGACCACACCAGCATCTTTCACTGCAACGGCATTGCAGAACTATGGACTGGCCCCAAATGGTTTGTGTCCTGAAAAAAAGCTTTCACATTTCTTTGGGACTAGAGGTTACTCTTTCATTTTAAATGCAGAAGGAATTCTTAGGTAATCTAGCTTGACATTCTGATTAATAAAGGCCACTGAATGATCCTCTGGCTGCTGTCTTCCATACCATAAGTCACAGAATCCAGTCCTGAAATTGTTTCTAAATATACCCAAGGGACAGAGTCTAAAATTAGTCTAGTAATCCACCCAGTAAGACATTCTCCACCGTGATTCAGTGATAAATTTCAGTCTTTCCAAAACTATATGCACTCAAAAACTAATTAAAGAAGAATGTAAAAAAAGGATGATCAAAGGCAACATCATTGAAACAGCTGGTATGCTGGCTGTTAGGGTTGCTGGAGACCTTCGGGTTAACTGCCATCTTTGGTTACTACAGAAAGTCCACCCTCTGATGTTTTCTCTTCTCCAGAGAGGAAAACAAGAGATCCCTGAACATCTTGCCTCCAACAAAGGCAGAGAGCAATTGTGTGACCAGATGACCAAAGCTGGTTGCTCTTGGAGGAAAGGAAGAAATGGCTTGTAAAAAGGGAGAAGAAAAAAAATCAGGACCAAAGTCACTATAAGGATTTGGGAATGCTACAAAAACCTGAAGGGCATGTTGGAGAGATCAAAAAAAAAAAGTCTTCAAAGCCTTGCTAGGGCATCAAACTTTCTGGCTGATTGTTTGTATGAGACACCCACAATTTTGAGGTTTGCTCACAAGACACTGAACTTTAAAAGCATTGGTAACAGACAAGCAGTTCAAGCATAAATCTGTGTCCTTTTCCATTGGCAAGTGACCAGCCTGAAAAAACAGGCTTATGCTATGCATAAGCAGAGGCATAAGAAAGGCAGAGGCCTAAGAAAGGCAGAGCACAGTTTTGAATGAAAGAAGCCCTGCTGCTTTTACCAAATGTGCAAACTGGAGCTGGATTTCCTTACACACATACACACAAAGCTGAGAGTGATTCAAATGCAAGCAAAGAATTCAATAGTCCAGCCTGGCAGCAGCAATGTAAAGTAAACTGAACAGTCAGTCTTATTTCTTCTGAATGTTGCAGGTGCACAATGGCAACTGAAAAGAATTGCACTATACCATGCTTTGACACTTGTATTAAAGGTAGGCAGCTTGATATAGGGAAGATTTCAGTCTTTTCCATAGTAGTAAATTCAGAACTGGAAGTCACGTAAATATTATTGCTGATGCCAACTACTGTAAATAATAAAATCCACAAGTGGGTAGGACACTTCACAGCTGCTGATGATATTATCCACTATTATCAACTAGTAGGTGGACTCTGGAACATAGACAGGCAACTTCTTTATGTTGTCAAAACAACTTTCTGTGCTTAGTCATGTTAAAAACACAAGGAACCACATCACCAAAATTATTCATAAAACCAAATAAAAAGCAATATAAAATCATTTGTGACCCCAAAAGGAGCAGAATCCATATGAAGGCCTAGTTTTGAAAATCCAGTATATTCTCAGGAACCTAGACTTCAATGCAGGTAAGAGGACAAGTGACTCAAGTTAGCTAAAAAGCATTCAACTCATCAAAACATTTTTGAGAAAATAGCCTCTATTTGCTCTTATCGCTGAGTAAAATAATGTTAAAACATCAAACTGTAGTCTCTAACAATGAAACCTTTTATGATTTCAAATAACGAGCTGAAAACCCCAAACTCTGCAGGCACCACCCTCAAAACTGGTATCACAATACTGTCCAGTCCAACTAAGATGGGAATTGTTGGAAACCTTGCAGTTCCACAAGGCCACCTGAGACTCTCCATGTTCTCTCCAAAGAATTCAGCAAACAGCCCACAACAATTACATGAAGGAACAAATGCAGGCAAGAGAAAAAGCAACTATGGTCATGAAAAAGTAAGAAAAAAGAAAGATCCATGTTTTGTGACAACCAAAAAGATTTATCTTTACTGGCCTTTGTTGTAAAAGGCAGAGTTGCCTATTGCAGCTGACGATAGCTTCATTTAAATGAGCAACACTAGGCCAAAAAGAAACTTATTCTATAATTCAGAACCACAGAACTCAGTTGATTTCAACTTTCAATTGTAAGAAACAGAAGGACAAACTAATGGTAGAGTTATGTGCTGAAATATTTCAACTGGCTGAATTTACTTCATCAACTAAATAAGTGTTTTAAGCACCACTAATGCAAATATCAACCTAGTTTAACAAAAGGATAATACTAATGGAAAACTCCCATGCCTTTGGAGAGAAGTAAAAATTGATATCTTGCTTATAAATACACTCAATGACTTCCACAGTGACACCATATCTCCAGCAATGAGAATGTAATGAAACTCCTTATGACTTAACAAAACACACTTTTTGGAATCTGGCCATGAGATGTCTCCAAGTAACCTGAAGATTTCTATGTCTACCAAACCATAAATCCTGGTCTTTTGCTTAACCATCCCACCCTGGTAAGATACTTGTTTCTGCAGCTGACCGTTAAGAAGAAACATGCCTCTTCCAGTCATGTATTAATAGGATACAGTCAGAAGTATCAAGGCTAATGTCAGTGTATCACAAAAATTTAGGATGCAGAGCACAAGTAAGGTAGGAAAAGCTGTCAGATGTCACCATGTGTATGCCTTCAGGCAAGGGCAGAAATCTTCTCCATATTAGAACCTGAGCCCAAACTCAGCAATATTCCACAGGCACATCTTAGAGCAGGAAACATTTTGGAGAACAGGTCACTCCAAAGGAAATAACATAAAATACTACAAGACCTATCTTATTCCTGAAATTTTTAATACAGCAAAACTAGCCATACAAGATGGTGCAGAAGGATCACTGAAAATCAAGGTTCCATGCATTCAATTTTAATATTGTCAAGGTATCTCAGTGTTTCTACTCGCTCATATTTACCCAACTATCTGTAAGTACATAAAAACACTGTCCATTTATCTAGCCTGTACTTCAACAGCTTGTCTATGAGGACGATAAAAGTCGAGTTGAAGCCAAGATAAAAAAACATCCACTACTCTTCCCTCATCCATCAAACCAGTCACCTCATCATAGAAGACTATCAGGTTGGTTAAGCATGATTTGCCCTTCATAAATCCATGCTCACTACTCCCAATCACTTTCCTGTCTTTCATATGCTTGAAAATGGTTTCCAGGATTACCTGCTCCATCAGCTTTCCAGAGGTCAAGTGCAGCTGACTGGCTTGTAGGTCCCAGATCCTCCTTGTTGCCTGTCTTGAATAAATGACATTTACTTTCTTTTAAGTCCCCAGAAGCCTCCCCCAGCCACCATAATGTAAGATTATCAGTCCTGTCTCTTACTAGCAGCCCTTGATCCTCAAGTACAGTCCCGTAAACCCCAAATATGTCACCAACAGCGGTTGTGCAGCCAGTTATCTTTCAGGATCTCCTGAAGCCCTTGCCCCTCCCCAGATGGACCAAGGAGAGACAACCTGGGCTCTCATGCCCTTGAAGATCACCCTTGAGCCATGTGGTCGTGCCTTATACATTCTAGGTCTCTTCTAGCACCATCACTGGACCAGCAGGGGATATAATCCAAAGGCTGAACAAGCCTCTGCAGTCTCCACACAACATCCTAGATCTGAGCCCCAGGCAAGGACCGAAATTCCACAGGCAGCAGATCAAGTCAGCCAACAAGGGCTTCCACCGCGCACAGCAGGGAATTGCTCACTACTAACCCCTGCCACCTCCTTCTGATGCCACACAGCTCCCAGTCCCTCATCTGCAACCAGGACACTGAATCTGCTCTGTAGACATGGATCCACAGGTAGATAGGAACTGTCCCATTGCCAGAAGTCATAAGCTCCCACACTTCACCATCAGGGGTGTCTTCATTTCCCAACATAAGCACAGGCTCTGCATCGCTGCCCTTCAGTATATCTGGGAGGGGTCAAGCTTTTGAACCTGCTGGACCTCACAGAAGATCCAGTCAATCTCGTTTACAGTATCCCCACTCACACACGGACTGCTGCCCTCCTGTAGCTCCAAACTTGGCAACACAGCCTCCCCTCAAAGAACAGACTTCCTGCAGGCAAGGGCCCCATCTCCCCAGCCCAGCCCAAGGAACCGTGCATCCTCACAGCCTCAGAAGTGCAGGGCTGTGTCTCCCTCCAGAGCTGTCTGGGTCAAATCCTCTGCTGTGGCAGGGTAGTCACTCCTGTGGGTGCTGGGGGTCCTGCCTTGCAGTGCATCACCACCACTGAGCACAGCCATAGTTACAAGCCCCTATCCTACACACTGCTGCATCTGTTAGCTGGGTGCTAGGAAGGATGCTCAAGTCAAGGCTTTTATATTGCTCACTCCCCAGCACTGGCTGCAAGTGTGCTCCATCCTCTCAAATCAGGAGGCAGCTGGAGCAAAGGCCTCAAAACACCCTGGTCATGGACAGCTGACAGAGCTCCTTAAGAGCTGACAGCTTTTGATAGAAGCCAAAGCCTCCTGTAGGTACCTTTGGATACAGAAGTCAGCTTAGAAAGTGTTTCACAGCCTCTCTAGAGGTCCTCCAACAATTCAAGAAGCTCTGAAAGCAAGTATCATCCCTATTCAAGGCCACAGGCTGAATTGCCTTTAAAATTTTCCCCAGGAACCTTAACATCCAAGGACAGTAAAGAAATTTGCAACAAGACTAAATACAATGTGTCTAACTTTCTACTGCAGCTGCAAAGTTTAATCCCAACATCTTTCTCTGCTTCACGCTTTGCAGTCTTTGGACTCACTGAAACATGTATCAAAGGCAAAATAAAATGAAGGAATATTTTAGAGTATTTTCACAAGATCACTTATACCCTAAAATGCAAACACACTTATTCTTCAGTTTATGCACCTTCTCAAAAATATGGGACTAATGTACTTGAAATGAAATATGGGCCGAGTGTTTACAGTGATAGGGATAGCGTCTAACATTGGGAGAAGCGCTGTATCAAAATAATACAAATTTCAATGTAACTACAGTGAAACAGCAAAATCTATTCTGCAGCTAATAACAGGTTAAATTGTAGTTAGCCTTTCCTAAAACTGTAAAAGTAAATACAAAAATAAATAAAATAGTTTTATTCTTTTTTTACACCATATGTAAAAGACAGAAGGCTGCAGCTAATAAATAGCATTTCTCATGCTGAGTCTCCCAGGGGAAGATTTGGCCTCTTCAAAGGGGGTGAAATCCATGCGAGGCAAAAAGTGAAAAGAAAGCAATATTTTTCATTTTATGCTTCCCCATTTTCACTTAAGCTTTAGCAAAAATAGAACAATCTACTGAATACAGGCAACTAAATACATGATCTCTGACTATGTAGCTGATGTTCTGGGCTTTGCTAAAATGCACAAGGAAATTATTCACCAAAGAATGAAATAAATTTCCGCAAACATATATTGTCAAATATATATATTTTCTTCCCAAAATATTGAATTTTTCATTAGAATATTTAAATTAGAAAATAATTGCAGGAAAATGCAATCAGATTTCAGGATCTTTCTACACATTTGGGAATGTTAGTTATGGAAAGGTGTCCACAGGAGTGATACAGAACTGTATTTGAAAAGGCTTTTTTTATAACATTATCCTTCTGAAAGACTCGCTTTTTGTGAGGAATCCACTTTTCTTCATCCTATTATTACATTAAGAGACAGTCAGATTTGAATGACTGAAAAAAGCATCCAGCTCCTTCTGTGGATTTCCCAAAACTTCAGTACCACGGCTTCCTTGCTTAAAGTGCCTCTTTTTACAGCCTGAATATATTTTCATTATAGATTTTTATTTTGGCTTCTTACAGGAAGCAAACTTACACTGTCATATACAATAACACTTTTTGTCTGTTAGCAACAAATTTGAACTCAGAGATCCAGTTCAGCAAAATCTGACACTGGCAAATGTGCCAAAGCTATTAACTTCCTGCTAGTGTCATGAAAAAAGACACAGAGGTAGAAAAGATCAAACCAGTGTAGCAATACTGTATTGAAGCGTATACCATTAAAACCAGCATATGACAGCAGAGCCCTTATTTTTGTAAGAATGCAGTTATAAATGTACACTTGTATTAATTGCAGTTGTAAGAGCCTGTATGTGAAGAAATTAGACCCCAAGTAAATGAAGCTAAAAAAAAAAAAAATCACTGTATCAAGACCAGATGTGCTACAACAGTTCAAGTATTTCAGGTTGTTTAAGTAGAACCACATGGTGTCAGACAACCTCATTCACACCTCTCCCACAGAGACGTTCTTTAAACTACTCTCTCCATGGCAGTACATGAAGTTTGAAGAACATGTGTGTTGTGTTGCAGGGGTCTGGGAGGGGAGTTGAGGCAGGACACTGCTCTTCCAGTGCTGGTCTGGCCAGCACAGCTGAAGTGCAGGAATGGCCCTTAAAGAATTGAGGTGCCTGGGCTCAAGTACTGCATTTCCTCCATCAGCTCCCTCTTGACAAAGTGATGAGGCCCAGAGACAGTAACACACCTGTAAATTAAAACAAGATGGTGTCACCATACACTGGCATTATTTTGTGGTCCTCTGGTGGGGCAAAGCATCTCCTAATACAGAGCAACAGGTTGCTGCAGTGTAGTGCTTCCTCTTGCTGAGGTGTAGAGGAACTTCAGAATTAATATTTCACAAAGCCCCCATTGAAGTTAGATACCTCACGTCTTCAAATCATTACAAGTATGACACAGTATAATTCTGCTTGCAGCCTATATGTAAAGCAAGCATTCCTAACTCCACATTAATACAGTTTTCTGTCAGGAAATTTTCTATCCTTCAAGGGTGACAACAGGATAATCAAATTATCTCAGGCTTGGGTATTATATACTCGGAAAAATCTAATATATAAACAAAACCAACACAAAAAAAGTTAGAATGAAATATATAGTTCAGACACACAAACTGTTGTAACCGAATCTACCTTTGATGTCACAAATAAAAAATGTACAGAAAAACTAACAGTTTGCTGAATTTAGTCAGGAATTAAAACCTATTAAACCTATGTGAGGAGTGCATAATTTTCCAATATTATCACTGGTTTTCTGGGGCCAGTTAAGGCTGGGTTTTGTATAAATCTTAAATGCTAAATATCAAATTCCTGAAACATTTTATTATCTTGAGAATTCAGGTGAACTGATAATCCTTTAAATAGTATGTCTTCTTAAGAAGCGGGAATAGGCTGGCTTATTCTGGAGACATTGACATTTTGAGCTAGTTTGATTTGGAGAAATGTAAACACAAGGTGAAAGGGTTGCTCTGTCCCTGCAAAGCTTGGGCTTTCAGAGACAAGAATTGAGGGCATAATTTTTTCACATGGCAGTAAAACTTGAAAGCAAAGAGGGTGGACTGAGCCCTGACACTTGATAGCTTTTCTTTTTCATTCACACCCAAGAAAGAATGCTTAGCATTTCACAACTTTTAAACTGATAAATCCTTCTCCTTAACTCTGAAAGGATGATTCTCCAGTGTTTGTATTATTACCTCCCAAAGATAAAACAGGTCTTCCATACAGTTTACAACAACAAATTTGGACAGATTTTTAATTATAATACCATAATATTAGCTCTTCTTTTATCTTGGACTTGGTGAGAATGGTTTAATTGTGTCTATTGCTTTTAGTATTTTTTTTCAATTAACTGAAAAATTTGGTAGGTAACTTATGAACTGACACAGGAAAAATATTATGTACATTCAATGGCCTGCAGATAAAGAAAATACACTTGAATATTTGCAACCAGTTAAACCACTGAGTACCAAGCAGGTGAGAAACATAGCCCAAAAAGTCCCGAAGCAGTAACAAAGAATGGGCAACTATATTACATTTATTTAGGAATTTAATATACAGAATATAAGTAAACAAGGATTGGATGTGTGAACAGCAAGAGAAACTATGCCATAGAGATAAAGATGCTCATGAAAACAGATCTGAAAAAAAGAATCAAGATGCTGACAGTGGACAATATTAAAAGCTTCAAAAGCAAACAAAGCAGAAGCATATCTGAACAGAGGAGTAAACAATAAATTAAAAAGGAGGAAGCATCCTGGGAAACCACATCTAGATTAGAGGATGTAATTACAGGATTTGCAGCTTGATAAAGCAATTAATTATAGCAGTGGATTAATTTTAAGTCATGAGTGAACATCAGGTCTTGAAAAAGAGCCAGTACTTTCTTTCGGAAATCCTATTCTACTCCAAAGTTCTAAGTTAGAGTTTCACCTAGCCAATGCACAATCGAAACTAAAATGTACTTGACATATGTGTTTAGTTACTTTCAATGGATATCATGTAACAGCATTCCCAAATACATCAGACAAAGACAACAACTACTATTGCATTATTATTTTTCAGATTCAATGAACAATTACAACAGCTTAAATTTGAAATTGTCAACATCACTTTAACAGCCAAATGTCTAAATATTCTTTACAGAGCAAATAGTGAAAATCTGAAAATAGTACAACACAAAAGCTAAGAAAATATGTAGAAAAGGAACCTTAAGCTATAGGCCAACGTTATTCTTGGTGTCTAATTATATATATAAAATATACTCAGTGAATTATATACAGCACATGAATTCGATCATCAGTGCATCCAAATGTTGATTTGTCCAACACTTGTTTTATTTAACACAACTGTGTTCAATCCTGTCTGTGAATGCTAGTGCATGAGTAATAGCATCCAAGGACTGCTCACTCAATACTTTCTGAAGATCCAGTTTTCCCTCAAGAAGACCATCTATGAGGACCAGACAAGTGGCATTTATTGTTCCAAGTGGATCAAGACCAATGCATACAGACGAACAATATTACAGAACAATTGTTATTTTATTGATAGAAACTGCAAATAGCTCAGAGGAACCTGACTTCAATGATGCAAGCCTTTCCATCATGTGTTATGAAGATCTGAGAACTTCATTGTCCTCACCAGCTTGCTCAGGTTAAATAAGCGTACTTCACAAGTTTTAAGAAACTAGACACTATTGAGATGCTTAGTATTTCTTCACTTAATATATATGGCAAGACTCTGCTTCACGTGATCTAGTCCACCTCCTCTGTTCTGCTCCCCATCTGTTCCTGTCTCTTGAATTTTCATAAGCAGCTTCAATTGTTTGCAGCTCCAGAGACAAAAATTATGAAGAAAATAAAGAGGAAATGGAAGATGCCACATCATATCAAAATATGCAAAACTTTTTTAATAGTTTGATGAAGATCAAAAAAACCCTGTGCTGTTGATCACAAGTAGGCAAGTATATCTATGAAATATCAGACACAAACTAGAGAAAAGGTAATGCATATTTCCCATAAGGTGTTATATGAAGTTTGGTAAATAAATGAATATATGTAGTCATATTTATCAACAAAATAAAATGGATAGTTTCAGGTAGACTGAGAATGACTAGAGCTCATGCTGTGTAATTCTACAAGCTCTATGATCTACATCTGATGCGCCTGGTATCTAGTTGACAAAGAAATAAAGAATGAGAAAAAGAAGAAACACTTGTAGTCTAACAGAAATGGCTTTGCTGAGAGACTAACTTTACTTGACTTTTATTTTTAAGTAAAAATTATCTTATTAAAAAGAATATTAAACTTTGCTCACCTCAGAGTTTGCTTTTATTCTCTTACCCACATTCCTGCAAGGGAGGAAAGCTAGTTCAGTGAAGCCTACACACTGATCTGCAGTCAGACCTTAACTGCTGTAAAGTAAAAATAAGTTTAAGATTCAGAACCTCTTTACCACTCTTCAAAGAAGCATAACAATCTTTGCCCATTTTTAACAGATAATACAAGTAATTCTGTTAATAGTGAAGTAGAAGACATAATAACTTCTTCTACCAATTGTTCTAATTCTATTTCATGCCACTCTAATAGGTTTTTATGCCCTTTAAAATTTTATAACCTCCTTTATAAGTGTCTTGAATTGCAAGAAAGAAACTGCTTCAAGACTAGAAATAGAAACCTGAATATAAGAGAAATAAAATTGCCTGGTTTCCATCAGGTTTGGCAGGAAATTCATGGACATAAAATGTACACACATTTACACATTTACTTTGCATATACAATGACCATGATTACAGTCAACCAACCATTAATTTATCAAATTGATCACTTGTGCAGCATATCCTTAAAAAAAATCATTAAGTTACAAAAGGAAAATCGCATACATCTTTGCATGCACACTTGCATGCCTGACCTTTTAAATAATAGGCCCACTTTTTAATTGTGATTTACATATCATGTAGATAATCATTAGGTACTGGGGTAGAATCTTAATGACTAAAGCACATACAAGGCTAGTTTATATACATTCAGTGCTCACCTGGCAGGATTTGGCCCACAAAAGTACACATTTTTGCTGTTTCTCAAAAGGATCAGGGACAAAAAGATTCAAGAAGCTACAGAAGTGAACCGTATACATTCAAATGACCAGAAGACCCAGATGATAAAAATAACCTTGGAATAATTTCCAAAACATACAGCTGACTTGCATGAGTTAAATCTACCTGGGCAGGAAAATTAATATACTGACATCTGGCAGTGCTACTCAGATCCAGATGCAATACAAGCTCTATTAAGCTCCTGTTCTCTAGTGAGGTGTGCAAACCTCAAAAAAATCAATATTTTAGGAAGCAGCAGCACAGAAATTGGGCAGAGCCCATGGAAGTTAGTCAGTGGTTTTGTAGAAATACAAATGTGAATTCAGCAGCAGAAGATTGAAAAGAGCTTAGGGAGGTATACTTGTCTTTACAAGAAGTCCATAGCACATGGACGATATGTGAGCAGAACAATAATCTAACATAAGAACGTCTGTGCCACTGTGATGGCACTGTCAAGGAAGAACCCCTTGCCTCTTCTAAGACCTAACCATGATGTTCATATAAATCCCTCACAAGAGTTGTGGAGGGACAAGGGGGCAAGGAAAGAAAAATGAAGTGCTGTAAAATTTCAGCCCACAAATATAAAGCTGGAATTGCTGACTGAATTTAGGATGGGCAGGCAGTTTAAGCATACAGAGGATAGGGGGGAAAAGAGGGCAGTTGTGCACACTGGTCTTAAAGACCCCAGATGAAACTCCACAGCTTTTCCAAGAAAATTTTATTTCTCTTCCACCTTGGGAGAAATAACATAGGAAGTACAAATAAAGCCAGTAGAATACATTCAGGAATTCTTCCTTAGTAAGTCTGCACAAAGTGAGATAATTGAAATACATACAACACTATACCAAGAGCTAACCAGAATACCACCACTGACTATCTGTGTACAGGTTGCAGAAATATATATTTAGTTATAATATAAACATACAACATTCAGCCTTAAAATGCTGCCAGGGCACAGAGCAGACTTTTTGGTGAGACTGATGTACAATGTAAACGTTACACTGGTTGAAGACACTATTATTTTACGTTGAAACATTTTGTTCTAGTGGGAACTTCTACACCGCAACCACTTTTCTCCCACCTTATTCCCAACTTCACTTTCTCTGTGTAAACAAAGTACATTTATGATTTGTTAGTGCAGCTAACAAATTAGCAGTTATTTACAAGATAATTTATGCCTAATTTGCCCTTAACATTATCACTGGTACTGGCAATTTCATCAGAAAAAAAATCATCCTGCTCAGAATTTCATCTTTTTCTATGGTACAAGTAGCTTGACTCAAACAGCTATTTTTATCTCAGAGTCTAAAGACATGAAGTGTACATTTCACAACCTGTGTTCAGCAACTGCATACAGCAAAGTAGGCTCTTCTGCGACATCTGAACTGTTAAAACTAGTCAGGCCATTTATTCCAGTGCATTACCCCTTTAGTAGAGGGTAGTTTTTATTTTACTAATACAGCCAGAAAACAAAATAAAGAATTACTCATAGTTGAAAGAAGAACACCAACCTTTTTTTCTTATTTCTAGTTAGCTGATGGAACAATAATCTCAGTGAAAAATCTAATTATTAAAACCACAAGTGAAAAAAGTCTAGCTTTCTTGAAAAATCTTGTTATTTTAGAAAGTACTATTTCTTATTTATGCTGTATTATTAGTAGATGATTAATAAAACCCCCAAATAACATAATGCTGAATGCTCACAGGCCAACTGCATACAAGTTCATTGGTGCCATTTGAAGTAACTGTATTTTGTACTATGTATTAGGTAAGAGTAAGGTAGGCTTTACAGAATAGCAACCAATAAATCTTGTACAACAGCACAAGATATATATCACTAAACCCCAAACATCAATATGGATTATGATGCATAGCTTAAAAACCCATACAGCTTCTACAGAAATAATATAATATTATCTCTCCACAGACGTCAAGAGATACTCAAGAATCAAGGGACTGCAACATCGCCAGTCCCCAGTGTTAAAAAATATTACCAAGTCCCCTACTCAGCTCCTAAAAAATAGGCCTAAAAACCATGAGACTTAATAATCAACACTATCTTCTCAAGAAAGAGACTACATTTCTTTTCCATGCTTTTTCAGCAATAGCAAGGGTTATTTATTTTCAAGGGAAGTTTGGCTTCTCAGAAAATAACCTGATTTCATAGTTGGAGCTCTCGGACAAACATTGACTATTGATATATAATATTGCTAGAGCAGGTAACAGAATGTGATACAGATCCATATTTTTTACCCATCACCCATCTACCATGCATCCTCAGAGAAGTAACCAGATGGGCTCTTTCAAGGGAAAACACAGCATCTTTTCCAAAACCAACTATTTTCCCTATGTCATTTTATCATGATATATGACACAGTTATGCACACCCCTACTGGAAGGACTCTTGCAGTAGCATAGCCATTAGGAAATACCTCTCTACGCCCTTAGCATGCAGCACCAGCAGGTATAATGGCTATTCATTTGGAGTGCTCTATCCTCTGTAGAGCAAGAAGCTCAGTGCCACATTTGTAGCACTTGCCCCTTTCTTTAGGGTATTAGTCTTGGGAGTTTAAGTGTGGATGTTACATGGGAGGAAAGATAGCAAGCAGAAACATTAGTCCTGGGGCTATGACTTCTGCAGAGTCTGTATGTTTGCATGCTTCACAGCCAGGGGAAATATAAGTTGGAATTGTACATCTGTATCATCCGCTGTCATGCTGGAGATTGAGGAATGGGGGGATACAGGAAGGTGGAGGAGAGAAATGGAGGGAAGGAGAGGATTGTGGTGATTGTGGAATGTAGGGGAATGGAGGTAGGGGATTGTGCCTCTTGGGAAAGAGATTTCAAGAAAAGGCACCCAGTCATCACTTCTCTTGCACTGTCTCATGCTGCGGCTGGGGTTGCAATTCTTACCCAGATCTGTTGTCTGTCATTTTGTAGATTGATGTTTTTTGAGTGGACACTTGCAGTATGTCACTTGCATGTAAAAGATGACCTCAGACTTTAGATAAATTATTTTAGACACAAATATTGTAAGATACTGAACCAAATTTGCAGTAAATTTTACTTAAAGAAGAATCTTTTTCAAATCATGTATTTTACTGGTCTTTGAATAAAAAGTTTCAAATGTTAGATGCTCTGTTTTCATAATTAACTTCCAAATGTATTTTAAAAATTCAGGATTAATTTCCCCTATCAAAATCAATCTAGAATGTGCTTACCACAAGCTAACTCTTCCAGACATACTTTTATTAAAGCACTAAGCCAAGGGGATCTGTACAATTTACCACCCAAGCAAAAACATGGCCAGCTTAACAAGTGACCAACTCAAGCTAAATAGACTCGGTGTCATTTAGTCAGTGACCTTCTTTTTTTTTCTTTGGTTTGTTAATAATTAATTGTGTGTGCATCTTCTAGCTACAACTGCTAAGTATCATATGCATTTCCATCACAATCTCCCATTTCAGCATATTATAACTTAACCATAAAATCTTGCCTTTGTCAGAAGCCTGATATTCAAGGACTCTGAAGATGTATATAACACACTTTTTAAACAGGGAAACTAATAAGCTTTTTAAAGATTTTTAAAAGCAGATTTAGCCACTTTCACACATATATGTGTGTAGGCCCTCAAACACAAGCACATTAAAATGACAACACTAAAGCCTTTTACCTAAAATTGTGACACACTAAATGAAACCATATTATCTCCCCAGTTTTACTACAGGAAATGGTTAGAGTATCTATAACGCCATCGTGCAATCACAGCTGCAAACGAATGTCTACCTCTTAATACTAACCTCAACACTGCGCAATAAAACATGGATAAAAAAAACAACCCACAACAACAAAAAAGCAAAAACCAAACCCAAAACCACAAAGGATGGCATTTATATTGTCGTTATTCACAGCACTGGAAACTGTCCCTGTAGGAGTCTCAATGTGCAGGGCTAGAGGCTGGGACTTTATAAACTCCAGAGGACAGATGTTGGCGGAGAGACAGGAAATTTCAGTATGACAGTATTAACAACAAGTGAATAGCCCTAGTGAAAACTTTCAGGCTTTATCACTGACCATGAGAGAACTTGGGACCACATGAGGTAGTTCTCAATGTTTGGTTTTGCTGGCTTTTCCAGGAAATGTATGATCAGGAGCCTACACCCTTATCTACAAACATTAAGACCCAAAATCAGGTGAATTCACTAACTGATGCCTCCGCCCTTATATTCCACTTTTACATACCTGTGTCTCTTTTGACTTTAGCCACAATTTTTAGTTACAGATATGAGGTAAATCCAGTTAACTTGAACCTGGTTTACCTGCATCATAGTGGGAAATTTGTATCAAACATCAGTATTCTAAAATACATTGTGACTCAAAAAGCAGAAGAAAATTTCTATCTGGAGCTTCATGGAAATGTAAGTTTTTTTAAAGTTTATCAGCTTGACAAAGCAGACTGTTTCTTTGATAAATGGAAAAACACATGGAAATTATAATTGTTAATTCAAAAGCAAGACAATTTTCCAGGGGAAACATTAAAAAAACACCGTAGGACATGTTTTTATGTTGCATGGGAATTGTCTTACATGAAAGAACTGACCCGTAAGAAAAAATTTAGACAAAATTAGGAATTCTTATATTATGTAATGTTCTGTTATTTATTTTCTTCTTACAAAATCATAAAAAAGTGTGACTTTGTTCCTTTTCATTTCATTAAGTTAATTCTCAAAGGAAGGTTTTTCTGAGTTTGCCAGACAGCTATGTTTCCTTCCTTAGAACAAGTTATATTAACTGAAAAAGAATTGTGAAAAATATCAGAATAATAGAGAACTATAAAATAATGTAAAAAGAAAAAATTAGAGTGCTTAGCCAATTCTCATGACACAAGTCCTGAGCTATCCAGAAGATCTGAACTCAAAACAGCTTGGGGTTGAAAAAAAATTGTACTATAAACTATTTAAGCTTCACATGTGTACCTTCTGAATAGAGATACTAGATAAAAAGCTCAAATAATATCTTACAGCTCTCTAAACGAACTTTCAGAGATCCCCAGACAAATCTTGCTCCAATTTACAGATCATAAGACTGTGCCTGAATATGAACAGCAGCACTTTATGTTGGTTTTGAACAAATTCTATAAATAATATCTAAAGTGCAGAGGGTCAGTGAAGAACAAGGTTACTTATGGCTTAGGCTTACAAAACTGTGATAGGTAATGAGACAGGTTAGAGAAGCATTAAAGTGAGTCTGGTTTGTTGTTTGTTATTTTTTTTTTAAGAGAGAAAGGAAAAAAGAAAAGGCTGAAAAGACTGGGATGACAGGAAATAACTATTAGAGCACAAATTACTGAGATGCTGAAACACACAGGGGAAATACCATTCTCAGATGCATGGAAGTAGTGGTCAGAAAGAGGAAAGTAGTAT
>JBCJKH010044134.1:5321-20055 GCA_039877255.1 Loriculus beryllinus
CTATGTTCAATTTGACATATCATTTCTAATATTTTTTCTCAGAAAAAGGGGAAAGCCATGTGCGGATATATTTTACAAGAACTAGATTTTAAACCCTTTGGTATCATCAGATAAGCTCTGTGATATAGGATGCCATTCACTTAAGGGCAGTAGCTAATAATATTTGAGAGAACTATGATAGTACTATACTATATGTTTCAGTTTTATCATATAGTTATATATATTGAATGATATTCATATACAATTGCATTTATGCACATAACGTTGTTATAATGTAGTAATTTATTAGATCTACTAGAAAGTAAAGATTTAGTGCCATGAGGAGAATCTGCATTTGCCACTTGGATGATTGATGATTCTCTCAAATCAGCTACAGCCTTTTCTCTGATTTAAATTTATTTTGCTTTATCATCTTGATAGTACATCTAGCTGCTCCTTTTTCAGTTGCTTGAAAACTCTTCAATAAGTACCATCTTGTACCCTTACAGTTACTTATATGCTGTAATCAAATCTTATTTTTTAGTTTCCTGAGTTGAATACATCGAGTTGTTAAAAATCCCACTGTGTATGCAGAGCTTTTCAAGTGCTCCCTCAGCCCAACTAATTCCTTATGGACAGTTTTTTTCACCATCCTTTTAAAATTTAATTGAATGCGGTATTTTACCAAATCATTCACAGCATGGTTCTCAAGCTTTTATGCTACTCGTTGTCTTTTGATGTTTGGATATTGTCTGTGTTTCCCTGTCACGCAGCTTGAAATCTATGTTGTTACTCAGTTTGAAATAGTAGGACTCAGAACCTTAGAAAAACCCAAACCTTGCAAGTGCTCTTCTATCAGAATGAACCAGAGAATTTCTGAAAATACATGTTTAAACCCTCAGCCAGTTTGCTGATGACACAAAACTGGGAAGAGTGGCTAATCAGAGGGCCGAGCTGTTGCTCAGAGGGTCCTTGACAAGCTGGAGAAGTGGACTGACAGGAACCTCATGAAGTTCAACAAGAGGAATTGCAAGTCCTGCACCTGGGGAGGAGCATCCCTAGGCACCAACATGTCTTGGGGGTTACCCAGTTGCAAACAGCTTTGCAGAAAAGGACCTGGAGGTCCTGGTGGATGCCAGGTTGTACATAAACCAGTAATGGGCCCTTGCAAAAAAGAAGGCCAATTGTGTCCTAGGCTGCTGTAGGCAAAGTATCGGCAGCAGGTCAAGGAAGGGGATCGTTCCCCTTCTCAGTCCTGGTGAGGCCACACTTGGAATGTTGTGTCCAGTCTTGTGTTCATCAATACAAGTGAGACATGAATCAAGAGATTCTGGTGAAAGGTCACAAAGATGATGAAAGGACTGGAGCATCTCTCCTATGAGGAAAGGCTGGAGAGCTGGAACTGTTGAGCCTGGAGATGAGAAGGGTTAGGGAAATCTTATCAATGTTTATAAATACTTGAAGGAAGGCTGCAGATAGGATGGAGCCAGGCTCTTTTCAGTGGTGCCCGGGGGCAGGACCAAAGGCAGTGAGCACAGACTGAAACATGGAATGCTTTGCCCTAACCTTAGAAAATACTTTTTTTACTGTAGGGTGACTGAGCGTGGGTTGCCCAGGGAAGTCTTCATCCCTGGAGATACTCAAAAGCTATCAGGACATGAGCCTGGGCAACCAGTTCAATCTCAGCCATTCTATGATTCTGTAATATCTTAAATGCACGTCACTTCCCCTCTTACTACCATCTCTCTGGTAACTCTGTGTTGTGACTGTTGTGTAAGTTCTGAGCACTTACATAATTAGTGTATCAGCGATTAAAGTCTTAACATTTAGAAAGCAATGTGTATGGCGTAGCATATCTTTATATAATAGTAAAGCTTTGTACAGTACTGGTATGGGAACCACACATTCATAAAGGTTTTACAAAAATGAAAGCCTACTCTCTCATCAGTATTCATGTTACTAGGCAATATCACCAAAATATTTTGCATCAAAGTGTTTGTAAGTTCGAGATCTGGATTTATTTGTTATTGTAAGTAAAATGCTATTGGTATCGTTATTCCTGCAAAATATTTATATTCATTATTATTTCTAAAATGCATTGAAGTCCAAACCCAGGTGTACTGTACCTTTGCCCACTACAGGAAGAAAAAGTAATTTTGTTACTAGGCTGCTATTGTTTTTTATGAGTTAAAAAAAAAGAAATTAAAATGGCTGTACTTTGGTGAAACAGAAAAGGACTTGTTCAATTTTATTCTTAAACAAAGTAGATTTCAGTAAATTTATTTATTTGTCTATTTATTATTCTTCCCCTAGAGTAAAGTTTGCCCATTTTTGATAGACCCTTCTTTCCGGGCTACTGAATGGTTGAAGACACATTTGAAGGAATCACGTTTGGAAGTTATTAATCAACAGGTGCAATATTTACTCTTGGTCTTACAGTTCTTTTCTGCTTGAGCTCATTCTATTCCAGACTTAGAGAGCAGTTTTTAAAGGGCTGTGACAGCAATCACTAAAAATGGGGTTATATTCCACGAAGCATGTACTTTCTCCTAGAGTTCTAAGTTACAATGACTCTTACATGATGTTGAAAATTTGTTTATTCAGGGAGGAGATCAGAGTATTTAAAATTGAGGGTCAAAATCTGGTATTACTTCTACAAGTTTATCTCTTCATGCTTCCCCCTCCAGGAGTATCAGTATTTTCTGCTGAGAGGGAGATAGCAAAAGGTCTGTAAACAGAGAGGTCTTTTGTATTCTTGGTTGCACTTCACTTTATTTCAGGAGTATGTATACACTTCTTCCCTATGATCTTTGTGTTGTATTCTCTATATTTGAAATAGAAGGTTGGATTTCAGTTTGAGATTAAGGTACCTAAGATTAAATTGTCTACATGTTACTGTTTACATGGGTGGTGAGGCTTGGCTCAGTTGCACACACACATAGTTAGGCATCCAGGGCCCTTCAAAAGTCCCTTACTGAATCTTGCTTGGCCTCAAGATGCTGATTCAACAGAATGTAGGTCTTTCTTTCACAGATCGCTGCTAGCTCTGCACAGGCCTTCTAGCTACTCTCTGATGGTATTAAATGCATATCTTTGGGTGATTTAAAGTTTCTCCCGCTAGCTGATTGGCTTGCTTACTTTTTAGGCTCTGTTGTCTGCACTGTTTAGGGTCTCTAGTAACTGTAATGGAATCTTAAACACCATGTGCATGTTTAGACACCTACATGCAAAAGACTGTGTTTAGATATCGTAATGTGAATCCTGTCCTTAGGTCTTGATTAGGTTTTGAGACATAGCTGCCTAATGTGTTAACTAGCTAGGACTTCCAGGTGCACCTGAAATGTAACGCAATACCTATGGTAGACCTGCTTTCTTCTGGTGTGGCTCTTGGAGAGCTCGGTGTTAAATGGGTTGCCTGTATGTCAGTAACTGAATAGATCGAACTTACTTAAATTCATATGATGCTTGTAATAGAACTTTTCACCAATATTAGTGAATTTAAGATTCAGACTCCTGGTAGAATGCCTTTCTGTTCATTCTGAAGTGTTAAGATTTCATAAAAACATGACTCAATATTTTTTTATTTGCCTAGGACACCAACTTCTTAACCACTCTTGAGCTGGCAGTGAGATTTGGAAAAACACTTATTATACAGGAAATGGATGGAGTAGAGCCTGTACTTTACCCATTGCTAAGAAAAGATCTTGTTGCTCAAGGTAAATGACCAAGATCTTTACAAATGCTTGTTCAAAGCTTTTGTAGGTTAGATCTGTATATAGTGTATAAAAATTGATTTTTCTGAAAACATCAGTACTGTATAGTTTTTTCCTCTCCAACATTAAACTGCTGCTAACACTTCAGTGCATGAAATAAGCTGGAGATACTGAAATGTATTTAGAATTTTTTTGACTGGAATTATAATAAAATATTTTTATTAACTCTTCACAATTAAAATTTTAAGTTAATTTCAAACACACAGTTTTATTTAGATTTAGTTGCTTGAAAAGGTTGATATGTAAAATTGAGTTGAAAGTTTAGCAAAAATAAGCTGTAATAATGTATCTCAACATGAATTGAGTTATATTGCATATTTTGAAATTATATCAAAAGAGCCAAGTGGATTAAAACAATACACAATGTATGTTTTTAAATCTTTTCCAAATTGTTGTTAATTTAGAAAAATGTTAGTTGCACAGCCTGTACCTGTAATTTAACATTATGAAATTTGGGCACTGAAAATAGCTCAAGACTCCTTTTTGTTGTTGGTTAGATGTAATAGTGGCTGAGGTAGAAGTAATTCTTTAAATGTAAATCCATGGTAAAAATAAATGTAGAACACCACCAAAGTGGTGACTTCAGGGATCTGTGGGAGGCTAGGTTGAACATCTTTATAATTTTTCTTTTCCACTAGCTTCTGTTCAACTTTGGAAAACAGAGATACAGTATTACAGGTATCTTAACTGTTTTTACTCAGGAAATCAAATTAAGAGATAAATATGTCTGCAGAACTGCGGAGAAAAAAGATTAAATAAAAATATATTAGTTTATTCAGGGAAACTGCTCATAATACTTAGGAATCCTCTTTTGAATGTTAACGTGCTAAGTTAATGCTAGGTCTCTGCAAGTCCAAACTAGGTAGCTGGTTTTTGAAAAGGGAGGAAGACTGGGTTGCTGTTTGAGTCTTTTCAGTCACTTCACAAGCGAGCACACATTCCTCCTTTTTGTGAAAAAGTGGAGGTGGGGGCCTATCTGTATGATTTTGGTTGTGATGACTCTACATCTTTTCATTACTTGGAATGAAATGTAAAGAAAAATATGAATATATATACTGCAATAAATTTGTCTTAGTACAGCTTTCATTTTGTCTTTGACATTTTTACAGTATAGGGCTAAAATTTATTTTGGTCTTTGGCACAGAAGCAAAATTGGTATGTGATTTTCATCTCTACCAGTGTTTTAGCAAGAGATTTATATTGAGAGCATTTCCTATCTGCTCCTAGTGCTAAAAATAGAGAGGCACCTAAGTATGTTACCTCAGAAATTTCTCTGGAAAGGAAATTTTCACTTTGAAACATTTCGCCTTTTAATTCTGTTCCTCCTTCTTTTTTAGTATCTGGAGGCAAAATACTACTCTAGTCATGTCATTGTTTGAATCTGTTATGTTCTGACTCTGCTAGAATGGAAACTCATGTTAGAGGGAAGATAGCGAGAGGGCATCCATGTGCTTTTGTTCTGTTACAGGCATATCAAGAAATGTGTAGAATACTAGGAGTATAAACAGAGATTGAAAACCATGACAGAAGAAATTAAATACATTGTTTCTTTCATATTGTGATTAAATTAAATACATTTATAATAAGACGAATTTATGGGATATTTTTTAATGGAATGTGGGGTTTTCTTTCAATTTAATAACTAGATATTCCAGCATCTTTAGTTTCATAGACATTCTCTATAACAATTACATAGAAAGTAATTTTAATAGAATTATGATCGCGCAGTAACCTTCTACAAGTAAACGTAACAGATCCAGAGATGAAATCTAGTGGTTTTGGATTACATTCAGAAAATGTTGAACAATCTTAAGTTCACCAATGTGTAATTATGGCTAGTGTGTTTTGGTAGAGCAGTTTACCGATGCAGAAATTACATGAGTGTAAGTGAGTATGGTTTAAGTTATGACAGGATTGTTACACAAAGGGGTAATCTCCACTGCATCTTATGTTATCTGTTGTCTCCTATTCATTGTCTGAAGATCCATTAGTGTTCCTTTACTTCAGGTGGTTTTTTTGCCATTTATGCTTTTTGTACTGGGTAAGGATAATTAAACTACCCTGGTGTATTAAATATGTTCACCATGCAGTTTCCTTACACTAGTGCTGTATATTGCATTCTTTTAGCTAACAATGCAGCATAGGTTATGTTCCTTAAGTTTTTAAAATTTATTTTTCTTCCTGAGCAATAACAAATTTTGATAAATGTTTGCATCTATCGCTCATAAAGTATTGCTCAAATATGATTATTTTGAGATAAATCTAGAATGTTGCAATCAGAATTAACATTATTTATTTTCTACAGGACCCCGTTATGCTATACAAATAGGTGAAAAACTGATAGATTATAATGAAGATTTCCGTCTTTTTCTATCGACAAGGAACCCAAATCCCTTCATTCCACCAGATGCTGCTTCTATTGTTACTGAAGTAAACTTTATCACAACAGGGAGTGGCTTAAGAGGACAGGTAGGCATTTAGAATGAAAACAATATATGTATAGCAGACATGTGTAGCTACATCCAGCTTCTAGAAGAAGCCCTATGGTGCAGTTTTTATTAATGCTCATGGAGATATTTTCTAGCACATAAATGGCAACATCAATGCTGAAACTAAATTTAAATCTTTAAATCTTGTTTCTGTGCACTTGGAACTGAGTAGTGAGTCCAATAGAGAAAATGGAAACCGTGTCATTGGTGTCAGTTGCAACAGATTAATTACTAAGCTTCTGTTTCCTGTTCAAGATGCCTTTATGGTACTGTGGAAACATTTTTGTTACTGCCCTCCAGTGTCCCGGTTAGATAATGCAAAGATAACTTGTGTACAGGAAAAATGTGATGGAACCAAAAAGCTGTATATTTTACTTCTTCCAAAGTGTTAGTAGCTTTTGAGTATTTTTTGGGGTTTTTTTTAACGTCTAGGAAGTAAAATGTAGCATACTGATGGAAAAGAGAAAGAAAAGACAGGAATTAAGGGAAGAAAATCCCCTCTGTATTTGTTATGGAACAACTTTTTCCAAAGTAACAAGAGGCTTAGAATGGGATGTAAATAAAATGTCAGTAAGTAAGATATAATTCAAAATGTGAAACACAGAGATTCAGAACCAGCATTGTACAATGTAACTAAGTGAATTAACTCCCTTTTTAAGTGGAAATACAGAAAAAACCTTTTGGTTTTTTGTTTTCTCTCTTTGTTGGCAGGAGAGGGGTTTGGCTTTTCTTATACCTGCTGGAAAATAAATTGCTGCCATTCTGTGCAATTTTTGCTTTCCATCACTTACATCTTTTTGTATCTAATAACAGTATATACTAATGAAGGCTGCCAATCATTTAAGCACAGATGTGATTCAGATTGAAGTGCAAAAGTTTAGGTCTCAGCATAAAAGGGTGTGAATCAATGTCCTTAATAAAGTGATACAGTGCCTTTTGAGATGTCCTTCAGTATCTCACCCGACCAACATCTGCTGTTATACAAAAGGGCATAGTTCACAGTAGTTCCTGAATTATACTGGCCACTGCAGGATATTCTGGATGGCTACATAGATGTAATGCCTGAGGCAACTGAGTTAACACTCAGAAGTCTGATTGCAGGAATATAGACTATATACTGATATATGAATAATAAGTATATATTATTCTATATAGTTAATGAATATATATTAGAAAATATAAGTGGTTTTTATCCTGTTGAATAATCTTGTTACTTTTTAGCTTTTGGCTTTAGCAATTCAGCATGAAAAGCCTGATTTGGAAGAGCAGAAGACAAAACTGTTACAACAAGAAGAAGATAAGAAGATACAGTTAGCTAAGCTTGAGGAATCTCTTTTGGAGGTAAAATAAATTCACCTCCTTTATATCTGTTAGACTAAAAAATCTATTGGTCTAAAATAATACCATATTGGTATTATTAGAAATAATGCAAAATACCATATTGGTATGTGTTTGAATGAAGATGGTGAGAGTGTTGGAATAATTAGCCCTCAGAATTTTTGGTTTGAGAAAATAAAAGCATTATTTGCCTAGGGCTGTTGGAAGAGTAAAGTAAATAAAGTATGTCTGTTTGTCATGAAATCGTAATATTTCATACATGAAGCATTATCAAAGTTAAACGCAGGAATAGGTATAGACTTGTTAAGATTGATTAGAAATGTCATTAATACATTAAAAAAGAGACAATTTTGTATAAAAATTATACTATTTTTCAAATTATGAGTTTTAAAAAAGTCACATTTTTAAGCTTGTGAATCATGTTAAATGACTGTTTTTCCAGTTGAGAAATTATTCTGTATTGTGAAAGGAAAAAAAAAATTGACAGAAAAATTCCCAGTGGAAAATGGAAATATTTGTTCAAAGAAATATTTAAAAATTTATACCTCCACAGTTGTTTCTTGTTAGCAATGAACTGTATATACTTAACATTTTGATTTCTCATATTTGCAATTAATATTCTCAATTTTCAGTTTACCTTTTTATTTTAACAAAAGTAGTGATGCTTGGATACACTTGAACAGCTCTATAAGAAAAAGTAGCTTCCAAGGAAGAGGCACTGTTTTCTTTTTTGTTTGCATCTTGTGGATTTCACAGAACTTACTTCATGCCGATAGGAATCATCCTCAAATTCTTCTTTTTTCGAAGATGTCATAGGTGCAGAGAGATTGACTTGCTGACTCAAACCCCTTAATCTGTAGCCAAGTCATAGAACTTTTCAATATTCAGAACTACGGACTTAAATTGGTTTTACAAATACTAAGCTGAAATCTTACTTAAAATTGTGATGAGGCAGATTTCTCTTACAGGCACAGGGAAACTCGTTCTCTAAAAAAATTCCATATTCACAGCTGAGCATTTTTTGGCACCTTAGTGTCTGCCAGAAGCTGAGTTCAGGGATGCAAGAAAAAAAAGTCCATTCTTTAGAACAGATTATTTGTGTGATGCTGGAACTCCAAAATCTTTCACATTTGTCCAGTTTGAATTGTCAAGTGCAGAATTTCAAGTAATTGGTTCCTAAGATAATAACAACAAAAAGTGGCCAAGTGTTAACACTGAGGTTGATTTGAGCTTTGGCATTCTTAGCACTGAAGTCAGAATACTGTTTGACCCTGAAGAAAGAAAAAACTAAAGCTCAGTGGAAGCTGACAGGTGCTACATGGGCTTTGTCCTCAAAGAAGTTAGTGCTGGAGGTGATCTAGCTAAATTCCAGTTAATCCAGAACCAACATTAGCATGCTATCTGAAATACTATACTGGTTTTCTCCTGAAAGCTTTGGGACGAAGACACACATTCTGTGGCTATTTCATAGCTCACATTATAAATCCTTATAGCAAAGTCAGACTCCTTGAAAAAACAGATGATCTTGGCCTTGTCCTAAGTTCTTTTCAACTAGAGAACAAAGTGCATTTTACTGTTCTAACTGATGAATCTCTTCCTCCAAATGTCCTGAAATGCTTTTCTACAGGTAGTTGTTCAGAACTGACTTGACTGACAAGAAGCCAATTTGGTGGTGGTATCTGACTTAAAAAAAAAAATATAAATTGTAAATAATTGTAAATAACAATAATAATAATAATAAAGTACTGAAATGTATTTACTGCAGGTTAGTAAAGCCCCTTAAAAAATAGTGAACCATTCAAGCTTTTCCCACTATTTACTAGAAATAAATTGTACAGGAGAACTTGAGGAAAATGGAGGATATTATCAACGACTTTGAAGGGATCTCTTAAAACAAAATTGTTGTAATTGTGAGTATTCATCTCAGTTGGAAAAGAGAACTAAATTATATAGGGGATATTGGAATGCTTTTGAAAGTAAATGAATTCATGAATGACTGGGTACATGAAGTCATTACTAGTAGCCATTTTCAGGTTAAATTGGTGGTTAAATAGAAGAAAAAAAATAGCCCTAATTTTTATTTATCATGGGGATATTAGGGCTAAACCTCTGATCAAAGAAATTATGCTCAGAAGCTTCCTGACAACTTAAGATTCAGAACCTGGCAGTCTGTGTTTTTGGAGTTTGATCTTGGGATTTTATTTTCCATGCATCTAGTAACCACCTGCTTTGTAGTACTCTTGATACATTCGTAGAAGGTCAGCTTCCAAAATGGTTGCTTTACATGGTTTTTGTAATGTAACATAGATGGCTATTTTTATTTTTTTTTTTTTCACAGACACTTGCAACATCACAAGGCAATATACTAGAAAATAAAGATCTGATTGAATCTTTGAATCAGACTAAAGCAAGCAGTGCACTCATCCAGGAATCCCTTGCTGAAGCTCACAGACTTCAGAGTTTCCTTGATAAGGTAGAAGAATACTTTGATCTTTTACTGCTGTTTTTCTCCTGCTGAAAATAGTCATGTATATAGAGATACTGATCTTATACTCCTATATTCACGGGAGTATAAAATCAGTAACATACTAAGTTAATTTTTCTGAGTAAAAGATATGTGGGATATGCAAGTGCAGAAAGTATTTTCATGAATTAAACTCATTTGCTTTATACATGCTGAATAACTACACAATTTAAAGTCTGTTAGTTCGAATTAAAGGAATTTTCCCCAAGGACTTATGGGCAGGTAATAGGCTTTGGCTTTATTTTTGCCATCTACTCTTGTCATATAATCATAGAATCAACTAGGTTGGAAAGACCCTTAAGATCATCAAGTCCAGCCATTATCCCAAGACACTCTCTTGCAAACAGTGTGGCTCACATGGATGCTCTTACTTAATATATCCCTTGCTACTGCAAAAATTTAGATCACTGCTGATGCTATTAATCTAACATACTCTTTTAGTAACACATTGCAGAGGTTTCCTCTTTGTTCTTATTTGTTTAAAATTTTCTAATTTTGAGGTGTTCTGTGTTGGGAAGAGACCTCAGTGTTCTAGGGATTCATTTCCAAAATGTTCTTCATAATTTAAAGATTTTTTTTTTTTATAAAAATCATTTCTTACAGTTTTGAAATCTAGAGAAAATGTTTAAGTCTTGAGTGAATGGCCCTCAATTTGAAGAATCGGAAAGGATTCCATTTTCTAAAGCAGTGGGAGTCATCTGAATGGGTTTTTTCGGTGGGATGAGTAAATGTGGAATAACCGGTAGATGGCAGTAGCGTTCTGGCTTTATATCTAAGTATGTTTGTTTTATCCTCAGGAGAGGGACGCCTATCTCCCGTTAGCGGAGAGTGCCAGCAAGATGTACTTCATTATCTCTGACTTGTCCAAAATTAATAACATGTACCGTTTTAGTTTGGCGGCTTTCCTTCGACTTTTCCAAAGGGCTCTGCAAAGCGAGCAGGTATTTTTCTGTTTTCCTGAAGCTGTTAATGCTGCAGAAGGATCAATCTGCTTTGATCCTTAGTATTTGTTAGTTTCTCTGAGCATTCTTAGAAAATAATGTATAATAATAACATGATGAAATTTATGATAACTAGTAATACTAAGCTGATGTGCTTTAGATATACAGAATACATACACATGGAATTTTTAATGACCTTAAATTACATATAAATTTGTAAAATTGCTGTGCCAACTGAAAACAAAGTAACTCTTATTTGTAATTTCAGGCTTGCTCTTTGCTTAAGGTGATTTAAGAAAAACAAGGTTGCTTATAACTTTACTAAGGACTTTAATTAATTACTGGTATAATCACAAATAGCACTAATTCTATCAACAAAGGGTAGAATAGGAAAAGAAATATTTCTACGGGATTCAGGTAGCTGAAGGAAGATCAAAAATTTACCAACTTTTGCAGTTTGTAAGCGTGCATGCGGCCTGGCTTGTGGAAAATGTAATTTTTACTTTTGTGTATTCTAGTGGTCAGTATGTTCTTCTTACAGAAGCAAAGAATTATAGATTTTTGCCTTGTCACCTCATTCTTTAGATTTAAAACTCCCACTGAGTAACGATTCATATTCTTTTCATTCAGCATCTCCAAAATTCACCTTATTTCTCTTTGTTTCCGCTTTAAAAAGGCATTCACCAGCCTTTCATCGTGTCACTTTTAGATTCCCCTTTATTCTGGCATCTGTGATTACAACTTTCCTTCAGCTCCAATCATTAGTAGGAACATGGTTCTGACTACGAGAACTTACCCTCTTTAAAGTTCTTTACCTATTAACAACATGAGCTACTAAATTCTTGTTCTTGCTTTCACTCTCTTTCATAATGCTATTTCTTCCTGCCTACTATGTTAACTATTTAAAACTCAACTTCTGGTTTTGCTATCTTTGCTTTTTCTATTTTTTGCTTCTCTATCTGATTTTTCATTTTTCCCAAGCTGTCTTTTAGACATGGGAGAGCTATTAGTTGAATCAGCTTGTGAATCCAAATTTTCCTTCTTTATGAACTCATCTCTTCAAATAGCAACATGGTGGAAAGGAACTTGTCTCTAATAAATCTCATACCAACTGTTATTTTCCTCACCTCCTCTCTCCTTCTATCCTATTTTATCCTCTTTTAGCCTTTCTTTCAGTGTTCTTCTGTTATAATTATTCTTTTAGTCTGTAAGCTTTGAAGGACAGGGTATATTTACTATTTTCTACAATGTTTTCTTCAGTTGGTCCAGATTTGGCTGGAGGTTGTCAACACACCTGTTTAATGACATTAAATATAATAATTCAATAAATAAGCAGGTTTTTACCATGTGAAAACAAATTTCAATGATAGTAATGTTAATAGAAGAAACTGTCCTCTCATTCTTTATGTATTTATTTTATACATAAAATGTTGTAAAATGTTCACAGTCAAAATATGCAAGGCCAAAATATTTATGTCTCAATGCTTCATTATGAATTTCTCATTTCATCATCTACTCATTGATAGCTGCATTTGAATTCAGTAATATGTTTTTAGAACTAGTAAGTATCATGTAGAGTTCAGATTGTTTGTGTCCTTCTGCTAAAATTTACGAAGTACATAAAAAGATTTTTACTTCCACATGAATTTTGAAATCCAAACTTTCTTTTTAGGATTCAGGCAGTACTGAGGAAAGAATCAAGTTGCTTATTGGCTCATTGAAGCATACAGTGTATGAATATGTTTGTCGTTGTTTGTTTAAGGTAAGATTGTGGGGGTTTTTTTGGCTTTTATTCAGTGCATTAGATTTGAAAGTATTCTTTCAGCAACAAGCACTTTGATGTACTTCAAATAAGTAATATTCTGTTAATAGATATGTAGTGCATACAGAAAATTACACTTGCAATATATAACATGAAAAGTTAGGAGTACTAACAATTAGGATATGACAGTATTAAGATTGCTTACGCACATTTCTTCGCAAAGCAGTTTTCTAATCAACAAGGGTATTCTCAGTGTAGTCCTATTTCTGCTTTACATCTGGCTCCTCACCTTTGCTCATTCTGGCTTCTTGGCCAGTCCCAGGCTTTGCAGTCTTCTGGACACTCTTATTTCTGGCACTTCTACCCATGAGTGTTT
This sequence comes from Loriculus beryllinus, assembly GCA_039877255.1. NCBI lineage: Eukaryota > Metazoa > Chordata > Aves > Psittaciformes > Psittacidae > Loriculus > Loriculus beryllinus. The sequence continues at coordinate 18,504 of JBCJKH010044134.1, forward strand.
GACCTAGCTGTCATGATGCAATTTTGTGTGCTTATTTGCTCTTATTTAAAAAAATAAAATAAAATAAAATTATAATGTTTTTATTAAAGAAAAAAAAAAACCCACCCCATTGTAATAGTCTCCTTTCTACATCCTGCCTCAAATGTCTTACCTGCGGGCTTGCTTGTTTCTATCTTTTCCCCTGTTCCTCCATACAGTGTTCTTAATATATTTCTTTTTTGCTCTGTATTTGAATCAGGTGGCTTTTCTCTTCTTTCCTTCTTGGTGAAAGCATAGATATGCCTTTCACTTTCCATTTTATTTTTTGCTTCCACATGGAGCTGTCATAACAGGCTGAAGAGTGCACAGTAGGTGTGCACAGATGATTTGAACAGTAGTACAATCATGCAAGTCTGGAGTTTGATTAGTGAGAGTGGAGAGATCTTGGAAAATTCTGGACCTCCTTCCCCCACCGCCCTGTTTAGCAACACTATATTGAGGATGCAGAAGTAGCAGTTATTTCTAAGGATTTTGTTTTAACAAAGTCCAAGTGATTCTCAGGGACGACTCATAAGAATTTAATATCTGTGTTTGAGGTCATGAGCATGTGAAACCTTTCAATCAGTCATTACATCTTTTGAATATCAGAAGGCACCTATTTTTATATATCAGAAAAGATTAAAGATTTCAATAGCAAGGCACAGATAGGAGATTTCTAGTAAGAGAGATTTTCATTGTGAATGATCAGGTTGGAGTTTAGAAAATACTGAAAGTGTGTTACTGTGCAGCTTCAGGCTGATGGTCCATCTAGCTTAGTATTGTGTTCTGGAGGGATACATGATAGTAATGGAGCGAATAAGCTCCTCACTCCATCAGCAATCCACTGCTAATTCTGCCTTTTATCTATGCAAATTTTTAAAGACTCCTGTGACACCGAGGCTTTACTAGTGTCTTCAAAAATGGTGTAGCTGATACAAGCTTATACCCTTTTAAGCATGCTAGAATTGGGATGGATGGTCATGTTTATCTTTCTGTGGTTAATAATTATGTTTGTTTGTACATGAGCTTAATATATGCTTGTATCTGAAGTAAAGCACTGGAAATGGCCACTTGTACTGTTAATTTGTCACAATAGTTGCTGTCATATGTTTGGCCTGGGTTAGTGTTGTGGTTTAAGCCCAGCTGATAACTCAGAACCACGCAGCCGCTCCCTCACTTCCCTCCCTTCTTTCTCTCCCCTGCTCCTGGAGTGATGGGAAGGAGAATCATAAGAACATAAAACCCAAGGGCTGAGATAAGAATAGTCCAGTAACTAAGGTCTAACACAAAGCTACTACTACTACCACCAATAATAATGAAAATATAGGAAAATAACAAGGGGAGAGAATCCAATTCCTCACTCTGTCCAACCTGGCCTTAAACACTGCCAGGGGTGGAGCATTCACAAACGCCCTGGGCAACCCATTCCAGTGCCTCACCACCCTTACAGTAAAGAATTTCTTCCTTATATCCAATCTAAATCTCCCCTGTTTAAGTTTGAACCCATTACTCCTTGTCCTGTCACTACAGTCCC